>CM030833.1:27135139-27252639 GCA_018105865.1 Metaphire vulgaris
CACGTTCCTTCTCAATTTTTATTAGGAAATTCAAAATTGAAGTTTACATTTTATGACTGGTAAACTGATCAGAAGAATTGACACAAAGTACATAAAGTTAAATAAAGATCTGAGAAATAAGCAAGAGACAACTGATAGAACACAAATCTAACACAAATAGTATATTTGTCGATCATAGTTAACATGCATTGGATACTTAAGAAAATATATTTAGGAAAGTATCATAATAAAGTAAGTAAGGCACATGACGAGACTTTCAGTGATTTCAAGGCATATCTGAATTTTTACTTAACCATATTTCTGCAGTGCATCTTCAAGTTTGGCTATCACCTGAAGACCAAAACAAAAAACAAAAACCGACTTTGAGAACATAAAATGCTCACGCAAGAAACAATTATTCAATTTAAATGAAAATAAAACACATCTAACACATCTACAAGTAAAACCTACAAAAACACACCTACAAGAGCAAAAGTAGATAAAAGTAAAATTATGTATAAAAACTATACAAGATGATTGCAACTTTGAAGAAATGCAATCTGATTAAAACACAATGAGATTCCATGCACAAGCTATTTCAAACATTTTTATAATAACTTGCATAAAATCAAATAAAAACTGTGGTTTTGTCAGAAATGTCAACATTAAAAAAGTTGAGATATTCAAATTATCAGTCAAATTTCCATTGTTCATATTTTGCTTGTTCTGTTCTATGCTCTCTGATTTGATATTTGTGTTGACATCTAATTTAATTCGTTTAATTCGGGGGAAAATGGAGAATCAATTCAGAGATAAGAAGTACAGAATTTTAATCTATAGAAGAAGAGGATTTATTATTATTATTATTATTATTATTATTATTATTATTATTACATGGATGATTTATGAAATGCTATAGCATAGCTAAGGCTAAAGTTGAGAGTGTATTACATCAACAATTCATCGGTTCATACAGAAAGATGGTCCTAGATTTTCCAGTAACTATTCATAGGAGACGCGAAAAGATGTGTCTTAAGAGCGGCCAGGAATGAATCCACAGATGTAATCGACGTCACAGTCGCAGGAAGTGCATTCCAAAGTAGAGGGTTTCCACTGAATATGATATTTGATAGAAAATAAAATATACAAAAAAACTGTTGATGCTTATTCATTTCCAGGTTTGGAAGGTTTCTGGATCCATGACTTCTGAAATAGTCTGGTATTCATTTGCCAATACAATGACTGGGTGTTCTCTTTACTAATTATAAGCCTACAACTTTGTATTGAAAACTAAATGTACTACGTAGATGGTTCTGCGGTGTCACCTGCTTGTAGAAGCTGATCTGTCCTTGTAGGAATTTCTGCATATAGTCTCTGAAATCGGTGACCCTGCTCTGGTTGAAATGCTCGATCTCTGCCAGCACGGTGCTGGTTACCACCTCAGCACGGCACAGCACCTGCTGCTGTTCGGACTCGGGTAGTCGGTTGGCACACTCTTGTACCTTGGCCAATGTAGACTTCACACAAATTCCAAAATGCCAAACAAGTTTCAAATTTGTCAGTATATGTGTGAATGCATGTGCATATTGCATATATATATATATATATATATATATATATATATATATATATATATACACACATGCATACATACATATATATATATATATATATATATATATATACATGCATATATACATACATATATATATATATATATATATATATATACAGTATGGTAAAGAACAGCATAAAAATGTTTGATGTACAAATGGCAATGTCTGATAATAAATCTAATAGTATACTAGAAAAGTCCATCCTATAGTATTATAATATTAATAATTATTAATATAATAATATTAATGTAACATTAACATAGAATAAACCTATAATATTTTAAATAAGATCAATAATCACCATCTGTAAAATGTGTCTTGCTTATGCTATCTCAGCAATTTAAAAATGGACAATCAATCCTAAGTCATTATCACAGTCATCGCATCCTCTCAGGTTTTACTAAACACAACTGCTAAGCTTCTGGAACCACACATACCATTAACATTGACAACAAATAATCCCTCAGGACTGTCAACACAAACATAAACATACAGCTAGTGTAAATGATGCATAGATTAACAGTGAATAGTGGCACTCCACATGAGAGGTTTGGGGCCCATGCCCCCTATTGAATGTCTGCCCCCTCCCCCAGTGGCCCCTCTGTTGGGACCCTATACTTATTACTACATACCTATCAACAAATGGTTGGCCCCATGCTTAGAAGTTGCCACCCCATCGCCCCACCCCATTTGTCAAATCCTGGAGCCGCTAAAAATAGTGGATACCTTCTGTAGTAGAAGAGTTTCGGGAAAAGTTGACAACAGGCCTCGATACTCATACAGTCCCTCAAGCAGAAAGACAATGTCATTGGGAGGCTAAAATAAAAACATAATATGATTTACGATAACTGTGCATCTTGTGTTACGACACTACCGGGTAATAGCAACATAATGCCAGTAGCTGTGAACACCCAACTCACTTGTTTTTCAAACAAATTGCCAATCTCATCATATGCTTGACCGGTTTGCTCAACAGCTCTCGTCAAAAATTCCGCGCCTGCAAACAGGAAACATCCGTCGTAAGAAAGTCATTCCTTAGAGATTCATTTCTAAGAACTCAAATTTGTCCTGTTATGCTTACCATTTGCAATACATTATCTGAGCAGTTCTTTAGAAAGTTGTGCTCAACGCCAAATACGACAAAATCATATTTCTAGAAATAATGTACAATACTCTGCAAGAAAAAACACAGGCAACTGTAACTAAAGAAACTGATCTCTACCTGGCCGGTCATCGGATAAAAATGACTTTCCAAGAGTTGTGAAGGCATTTCCTAGTTTCTGGAATTCCTTTTTAAATGCTTAAAACACAAAAAAATTAAGATTTTTTATTATTATAACCTAGACAGAGTAATGCACAGGAAATCAATTTCTAGCTTTCTTTAAAATATTATTATCGACGTCAGCCTTCTCTATAACATTTACTGGATATAATATGGTGGGTCTGAATAGGATAGCATCATTAAAAAACTACTAAAAATGGCATCTTATAGAGGAACAATTGTAGAACTGATTCTCCAGATTTTTACCTATTTTGGATTTCTTTGCAAAAAAGTGAATCTAACACAGGTTCCTGCTTCCATCAAATGTCATGTGATTGTATTTCCAGTAACACATGCTATTACTGCACTCATATGTAGAACCATAAACAAATGATATTTTAGTTGAAATGGAATGATATTAAAGTAAAGCTTATAAAGTATCAGTCTTGGTTTAAGTATAACAGCACTACTTACGCCCTTCATGCCTCTTCGTGCTGCTTTCACAGACTTCAATGAGACTTTTGACACTGTCATCCATACTGCGCAGAAGTTTTCCAAAGTTATCAATTTTGGTTTCCCTAGACAAAAATTTGCATCAGTTGTTAACACATGTTGGCAATAAATGCAAATGACTGAAAATTATCTTATATGTATTATCTTCCCTTCCAAATATAAAGCCTCACTCTAAGCAACATCAAGGACATCCAAGACTTCATTAAAAATTATCAAGGATAAAATTTATATAATAAAATAAAAAAATCAGATATTTGTCTTTACAGAAATTCATTCAGCGGGTAACATTTACTACAGTTAGGCCCATCGAGAGAAATTCTTGGCCCATGGACATTTGTCCCCCCCCCTTTCAGCGGGCCTGACTACAGTAACCCAGAAATGCAGGTCCACACTAGCATGGTAATACCAAAGCCTCAAGATGGTAAATTAGTTGAAGTAAGAAAGGTTGATAGGAACTAAATTCTTAGAGAAGGAAAACCTTTAAAGAAAAATTGGGAATAAAAACTGGAGTAAAAACGTTTGGGATATGGTAGTTTGAGTTAACACTCTGAAGGGCTAAAGCCCCATCATTTGAGGACAATTCACTCGTGACTGTTAATCTGCCCAGTTTAACGGCTAACAAGGCAGTATGCATGGTAACAGCTTAAGATAGAATATAAATTTAAGGCACGTACGATTCTTTTTCATCAAGCGGCTGCACTGGTACTTGTATCGTCAAGAAGAATTTCCCTCCAATATAAGCATCTTTTTCAGCATCTCTTTTGCCAACCTTCCATCTCTAAGTACAACATACGATTCCTTTTTTAATCAAGCGCCTCTGAGTAGAACTATAAGAGGCGCTATACAAATGCTACATTACATTACATTACAACAGAACTAATTCACATGTATGCAACACACTTTAACAAAAGCTCCATATTGATTAAATCTAGACTTAACTACAAAGGCACATAAATGGAGCTTTTAGACGAAGAGTGTACTGAACATTTGGGACCTGAAGAGTACGGAAGTTTTAATGGATAATTACATTGTATGACTACACAAAATTGCAAAATTGCCAATAAATAAAAATCCAAAGAAAGTCAAAGAAACTTCGATTTATATCCTGTTGTCTTGGTTACCTTGTCATCAGCACAAGTGAGAAAATGGTGGAAAACGTCAGATTGAGCAACAACTGGGTGCCGACACATCCGATCAACCCAGCGCTGAAGGTGCTGTAATCTTTGACTTACAAAATCATCTTCAAATCTACCTGCATTCATAAACTGCAACTGCTTAAAAAAGGGTTGACAACTGTCAGAAATCAACAAATTTGATGGCTGAATTTCACAAAATAAGCCCCGTCAGCCAAGCTGAAACAATGGGATCTGAAATGATGAAAATTAGCCACAGACCCTAACACTTACCAATAGCACTAATAATTAATTACCATGTCAACAAGCCTGCCAAGCAAAGGGTATAAATACACAATGCTGTAAAAGTTGCATGATATATGAAGTGTCCTTATGGGCAAATAAGAAACCAACCAGCTATTTGCTTTTCAGGCAGTGGAGGAACAGCTAAGACTGAATATTTTTCAGAAAGTCTCTGCTGAAGCCAGTCAAAGTGTTTATATCGTCGGCTGACTGCAATATTGGAAAACTAAAAACCAATCAACTAATGGTGATAATATATTTTTATATATGAATATATATATATATATATATATATATATATATATATATATATTTTATATGCCTTATAAATCTACATATGCATGTGTGTGGTATATTGTAAAACACACAATTATTATTAAGCTAGAGCCTTAGCTAAATGGCAATATCTAGTTAAGACTTCTATTTATAGTCAGTAAATCTTGGGCAATACAATGTAAACAATCCTAAATATGAGATCACAGAATTTCCAAACTCACTTAATTACAATACTGAGAGTTGATTGGATCAGCTACGAAACATCTGATTTATTAACTCAACTGACGGAAATGCAAACTAACTCTATGCATGGATAACTAAATTAGTGAATTATTAATTATTAGTTAAATTTTTCAGCTAAAACTATATTTAACGAATCTGTTTCTACTGAACATGAAATTAAGTTTACAATCAACATCTGCATTCTGACATAAAAGCCATAAAATAATCAACTCAAAATGAAATCATAATTAATTATAGACAGTATAATAGCATAAGCATTGGCTGTATCAGAAATGTAGAAAAATTGCGTACACTTGGCATTAACTGGTAAGCAATAAATGCTTTCATCCCATGAAACTTTTTTTCCTTCTTTGGTGAAGTAATAACACAGCTGAATGGGCAATCTATGCCCTTCCACACCGGACCATTATTGCCATGCTAAAAACACAGATCACAATCAGTGGTGGCTCTAGGATTTGGCAAGTGGGGGGGGGCCGTTGGGGTGGCAACTTCTAATCATGGGCCAACCATTTGTTGTTAGGTATGTAGTATTAAATATAGGGTCCCAACAGGGGGGCCACTGACTCAATAGGGGGTACGGGCCCCTCCGAGCCCCCCTGTCCCTGTGGAGCCGCCACTGAGCACAATATGACAACCGATCAATTATATTATACAGATTTTCAAGAGACATCCTGTTACGCACAACAAAAAAAGACACAACAAGTTTGGTGCAATTACTGGTAGACAACAGCTAGGCCTGCATCCTATAACAAAATTGTGCGATTACACCATCAGAGCAATTTCAATGAAATCAAAACACCCGTCTGATATCAACTGTTCAGACGTTAACCAAAGCACAGCATAATATACGGTAAGTGTTATGAAATTGGCTGTGCGTGGTTCTCACAGTATGAGAACAAAAGAGCCTAATGACGCAATTAAGTCATACAATACGATGGATTTGACTTTCTGACATCTGTTTTGCACACAGGCTTATCTGCTACAGACAGTCATCTGGCCGTCCAGTCTGATTTCCTGGATTTGATTTTGATATTGTGCGATTGTGATTTGGTATGCCATCGGATGATGCTTCCTTGCATTATGAAGTGGCTCAATAGAAGTTTAAGATTAGATTTAGATTAGACATGTATGAAACATATAAATCTGTCCATGGCTATAGGCATTGACAAGTTTCAGCACATTGCCTAATTATTTATTATACATAGACAACACAACATAATTTGTAAACAAATGTAAGAAAATTTGACTAACAACAATGACAGCATTTTTATCAGAGTCGTGAACTTCGGTTGCCTCAAATAAAAAGCAATTCACACTTGTTCGATGAAATTGAGAAAATCTGAAAAATTTACAACATACTAAGAAACTGTGATGCAATCCATAGGCTTGAAATATTTGAACAAGGAACAAGACTTTCATTCAAAGTCTACATATAGACTAAATCAAGAAATATGCAAGACCAAGTAATTTATATACCTCAGTTTGGAATCAAAATTGTAGCATTTTCCCCCAAAATCACGATGAATCTGATATGTTTTTGTATTACTAATACATTTTGGAATAAAATATTCTATATAGTTCTATTCTATTGACTTTTTCATTTTGAAAAACTGTAACAGTTTGCTGCATACATACCAGCTACAGCATCCTACTGCTGTTAAGGATCAACAGAAAACACAATAGATCCAATTAATGCATAAATATGTTCTACATGTTTTTAGCAGTATACCGATTGAGTGTAATTCTGACATTCGAAGACTGGTTATGTGATTTTTCTCTTCCTCGCCGCAAAATATTACGTGGGTTCCCATTTGTATCGGGAATTGGTCTACTTGCATCCTACGCCACACAGATAAAAAACAAAAACAGACACCATAACGACATACAATCGAACATGAAACTCAAGTACCATATTACAAAGCTCAATCCCTGCTAAACTTGCTATTGCCATATTTCACATGCAAACTAAAAAAGACTTCATGAAGGTAAAATAAAATTCTGCACACCGCTATGCTCCATAATCAAACAAATTTAACTGCAGTGTCCAAAGCAGGCAATTGCAAAGTCTTTGGATTTCATGAAAAGCCCAGCTCGTGAAAATTGTCTGGCAATCGCGGCAAATAAGTCGAGCTCCTTAACGAAATTCTTGCCAACACATGAAGCAAAAAATAAGCATTTTAACTCTACTAGGAGAAACACTGTGCATAATTTTAAAATCGTATGCAACACCGCTGCTCTTCAATGTGAAGACTCGTCTAACTATCAATGACTTTCGATTCTGTCTTCAACTCACATCATTGCAAATGTTCCAACCGTTATCTTCGTCGTCGTCCCATCTGCCGTCACGTTCATCGCAGGCATCGTCTCGTACAGCAGAAAACTGATGACCATCACCTTCACATGCTGGCACAAAAGCCCTAAACTCAGATGGGGTAGCCTGTTGCTGCTGAGAAGGTGCAAGAGCCTGAGGGGGCTTAACACAAGACAGGGGTGCAGCGTCTTGTATAACCTGTCCAAACACAATTTAAAAATCCATATACACATGCTCAAGGTTAGAAGCACTCAGGGAAACACTCACTACTAAGGGAAAATCATGCATGTGATTTACGTTGAATGATGGATATAAAAAGTTATGAAAAAAATGCAACAATTATCAATTATATTTATAAGTCAATGGAATCAGTTTGCAGGCAGAAAAGCATCCCTGATGCAATGAAGTGATTATATTAGCCAGTGGAGTCACCAGGAATTTTTTTTTGGGGGGCAAAAGGGGGCTGGTGTGTCAGATTCCTTACCTCCACCCCACACACCCCTCCACAATAAACTTTTTCACCGGATTTACGCAAATCTGATAGGTGGTCTGGGGTCAGGTTGGGGGGGGTGCAGTTGCCCCATTCCCCCCCCCGTGGCGATGCTAATGATATTAGCTACATTTTTCAGGTGGGAAATTTTCCAGTCTTTGGACACAAAGCATATTCAATTCTGACCTGTTTTTACAATCCAGGAGCAAACAAATTACCTCCAGATATGATTCAGGCACTATGCCAACTTCTCCACAACTATTTACGGCCTCCCACCATCCACCTCCAATATCCTTCAACATAGCATAAACATGGCAACATGAGTGGCAATCATTAGATGAAAAAAACATATTAACCCAGTCAATAAGATCAACTAATACCATTTTATTACTGCAACCATGTAATTCTTTATATAATTATTAGAGTGAGCTAAGCATACCATTTATATACCATACCCATGGACAACAACAACAACAACAACAACCTATGCCTATTGCTATTTTTTTATTATGTGAAAGTTCCATGGAAGGTGGACAGTGCTATAGAAATTGTCTAGGAATGAATGAATGAATGAACAACAACAATAATAATTATCATCATCTTCGTCGTCGTCGTCGTCGTCGTCATCATCATCATCATCATTATTATGCCTATTGCTATTTTTTTATTATGTGAAAGTTCCATGGAAGGTGGACAATAATAATGATAATAATAATGATGATGACGATGATAATATTATTATTTGTTATTATTATCATCATTATCATTATCATTATCATTATCATTATCATTATTATTATTATTATTATTATTATTATTATTATTATTATTATTATTATTATTATTATTATTATTATTATTATTATTATTATTATTATTATTATCAATATTATTATTAAATCCATAGAATCAAACACTATGAGAATAAATTGTGAAGGATGCACAACAGAGTGAGTTCACTAATATTAAATGTAGATTACCGGTATTTGCTACCAGAACAACTATAAAAGAGGCACCTTCAATCCAGTACTCTCAAACCTTATCAAAGTCATTGAGAGGTATGATCAGCATGTCTTACAGTTGCCAATGCCAGATGATGACAATCCAAATAACAGTTATAGTAGTATGTGTAGGTGTTCTGTATGTACAAGTGTAAGTGCTCAGGATTTCAGTGGGTGACTTAAACATAACCCTTATGTCACAAGCTAATCAGAATAAACTCAAAACTTGCAATCATCTGAGGACTATCAGTAAATGGTGGCTTAAATGCCCACAATTCAGTCTGGCTGAATACACTCTATCATTCTTCACATTCTCTTTCTCTGCCTCCATAGTTTGTCATTACTGTTTTAACTAGTTTCCGTGTTTTTCATTGATTAATTATTCCTACCAACAGATCTGTAACTACAGTGTATTACTGATCAGCTACATAACCTTTTGCTTTATCATCTACAGTGTTGTTTATTATTGATAACAGGCAAAAATTGACATGAATGATTACAATAAACACAACATTATCAGAAGTGCCATATAATAGTTGTGCCGTTTCCACATATTCACTCATAAACGGGGTGCAATGGACAAGAAAGGTCATGGCAATGTCAAAGAAATTGCACTAAAGTATTAAAGTGAATCACCTATCACATTATAATAACATTAACCATCACAAAAACATGGGGGCAAAGGTCAATAATACTGGAAAACTGCTCAACTGACTACAGAAAATCTGACATATCAATTTTTTAATATAGCTAATGCCAACGAAACAGGAAGAGTTAAACAATCAACATAATAACATTGCCACCTTCTGACCTTCATTGATATATCAGCGCTGTCAAAAGCACTTTTGACCTTAGTAATTTTAACTATGCTGCAGTGCTGCATAAATTGTCCTGGGCAATACAATACAATAATAGAAAATTAAGTCAGAAAATGGCACACACAAATAAGCGATTTGCCAAATGATGATGGAAAACACAAAGGGCGAACAAATTACATAAATGATAAAAACTTAATGAGAACGTATTTATGGCCACATCAGAGCACACAAATTAAAGTACGCCAGCAACTCATTGTTTGCTTCATGCACATATAATGTTGTTTTGTCATTATCTGCAAGTACCGTTAAGTACTCACGTATAATAAGACTGCAAGAGTAATGTACACAACTCTAAACAGACAAGACTGGCAGCAAACTGCAAAGATGAAATCGAACAATCAGACGCCACGAGACAAAGAGAGTCCATGGTTGACGGTGGTGTCGCTGTCAATGGTGTTGGTGGTGACGATGATGGAGACAGTGACGACTGTGATGAAGACATTGTGACACCTCATATCATATCATATCCAGTACTTTCTTTTAGGTTATAATAATAATAATTATGCACTTCTATAGCACCAGTTCTAATACCTAAGGGTATCAATTGATGGTACTTCAAATCCATCCGCAAAAGACCAGGTCATTCCAGAGATCAGTCAGAGGGAAATCTGAGTAAGACCGAATATGGAGGTAAATGGCCTCGTGGTTAGATCAAACAAACTAAAAAGGCCTACAAGCAGGCATTGTGGCTTGGGCCAAGATGTTGCCTACTCATCACTTTTGATTAGCCAGGAGGGAGGGCTGAGTGGCATAGCTGCCACATGTTCAAGGATGAGTCCCACTTGAAACTGAAAATGTTGGGATTGAAATAGTGTGACCCTAATATTTTGCAAAATCAGTAAATCAGTCACTGGTTACTCAATATCAAATCAAGCAATTTCAACAATGTACACAAGAAACTTTTGGCAGTTTTACTAAAAATGAAAGTTGTCTCTTATCTAAGTGCAACTAAAGCCGATTAGAACCAGTGTTTTATCCAGACTCCAGGCCTTGGGGGGGAGGTTGACTTGGCTGTAGGGGAACAGACATAGTTCAATGCAAACATTTGTGTCAGTGCCAAAAAAAAATTGGGGGGATCTGAGGGTTTTTGGGGGATCTCCCCTAACAGGCCTGGATAAAACACTGATTAGAACACAGATTGTCACAGTTAGTGCAAGAATACTGAGCAACAACAACCTGTCGAGTTATGGTAAGGACTTCATTTTCATAGAATCCCAATTCACCATGACCACCTGGCGCAAAATCAAACAATGCCTTCGCCTAAAACAGGAGTACAGAAGATAGCATTTGCACAGCTCGTAAGTCGTAAGTCGCAGGGATGTAGTCCTCGAGACCGCGGTCTTGGTCTCGAGACCGCTCGAGACCGATTTTTTGTGGTCTTGGTCTTGTCTTGGTCTCGACTGCTAAGGTCTTGGTCTTGGTCTTGGTCTCGGTAATGGCGGTCTTGGTCTCGGTCTCGGTCTTGAAGAATTGGTCTTGGAAATTTTTCGAGACCACTATATTATTATAAGAAATATCGCGGTACGTAACAACTGGGCGACGAACGACGGATACAATCGAGTATAGGTTGGAGGGGAGGGGTCACAGGGAAGGGGTGGGCGGGGGCGTTGTAGGAGGAGTGAGGATGGGTGTGCGAGAAGGGAAGAGGAAGACTAAGAGGAGAGGAGGAGGATGGGTGGGTAAGAAGAATGGAAATGTAGGTAAGTTGTATTAGGCTATATAGAATAAGTCTATCAATAAAACGATACAGCAAAGCAGTTGTCAATCATCATGGATTAGAAACATGTTAGCAAACATTGCTCAGCCGTAGATCGCTTTTGAACTAAAACATTTGTAACCCTCCCCTTAGAAAGCAACTAAAGAATTTACGGATTTATATATGTAGGCCTATGTACATTTTCTCGCTTGACTGTTGTTTGTTACATTTGCCACCCCCTCCCTCCACCCTTCCCTTTATGAAGTGGGCATTGACCGTTGACCTGCAGTAGCCAACTTCAAAGATCTGCCAACCATCATCCCCGCCCCAGCGCCTTGCAGGAGCTCTCCTTTGAACTCAACTTCAAACATTTCCCAGCCCTCTTAACTTTATAGACTTGTATCCAACGTAAGGTTTTGTCTGGCTGGATTCGGATCATTTCGGTTCGGCAGCAGTCAAAGCCACCGCTAAGGATTTTATTATGGATTACATAGTCCATGAAGAAAATCTTCCCACTCTAACAACTCCGGAGAATCCTGCCTAGACTGGTGATACAGAAGAGTTGAACACGCCATCTGCAAGTATGTGTACAGTAATTGAGTGAGTACATTTTTTTGCATTATGTCATCAGGTGGTCTTGGTCTTGGTCTCGATGGTACTGGTCTTGGTCTTGGTCTCGATGGTAGTGGTCTCGGTCTCGGTCTTGGTCTCGATTGGTAGTGGTCTTGGTCTTGGTCTTGATGATTAGTGGTCTTGGTCTTGCTTGGTCTCGGAACTTCTGGTCTTGACTACATCTCTGGTAAGTCGTAACCAATGCAAATGAGTATTTGTCGTTGAGTATTTGTTTGTTTGCAAATCAGGTTTCGAAAAAAAGGTATCTAAGTTCCATAACAATAAAAGGGTTTTTGTATACCAGGAGGCAGATTTTGAAGTGTATCACCTCTTTAATGGGAAGCCGGTGAAGACTTACGAATCAGGGTTAAGTGCTCATGGTCTGGGCTTTAGAGACTACCGGTACTTGTGCCGGTGAATTTCAAACTTCGATTTTAGCAAAGTTGGACTTTGAGAGGCCAAAACAAAAAGAGTTACAATAATCAAGATGACTGGACATTTGCCAACAGTATCAGTGCAGGTTTCTTAACAAATCTCCTAATAAAATATAAATCACAAAGGTGGTAGTGTTATAAATTGGAGATGTTGCTTGTATCATTCATCATCATCGTCGTCGTCGCCACCACCACCACCATCATCATCATCATCATCATCATCATCATCATCATCATCATCATCATCATCATCATCATCATCATCATCATCATCATCATCATCATAATCATCATAATCATCATCATCTCATTTCTAGGCACATAATTAGACCTAATGCACCTCGGCTTGTGTACTAATTACTAAACAAATGTGTTTTCAGAGATGCGAGAAAAGTTTCGCGGGAAAGTGTTTTGTCTCTAAGATATGGCGGTAATGATTTCCAGAGTACTGGGCCATTTACTTGAAAGGAACGATCACCGATTTTGGTTCTTGTGTGAGGAACTGATAGTATTCGTGTCGATTGAGACCTCGTGCTGATCGATCGGTTTCTGCCAATGTCACTCAGTAGTTTGCAGTTCCTCATAAGGTAGTCTGAAGCTTCAGATCTTAAGGCATTTTTCTACGAGTGAGATTATCTTGAATATAATCCGTTTTCGAACTGGTAGCCAGTGGAGGGTCTGAAGGATCGGTGTGATGTGCTGGCGTTTTGGGGTTCGACTTAAGAGGCGTGCAGCAGAGTTTTGGATTGCTTGAAGTCTCCTGATTTGATTTTCTGGGATTAGGTAGAGGAGACTATAACAATAGTCATGATGAGACGAAATAAATGCATGAATATAGTCTGTGCTACTTCTGTGGTTAAAGAGTCTATAATTGGACGGAACTGGCATAGTTGGTAGAAGCTGGTTGAGATTGCTTTGCTGATTTTGTCGGTCATAGTAAGACTGCTGTTAAGGATTACTCCAAGATCCCTGACAGTCTTTGAGCTTTTGATGTTGGCTCCTCGAAGGTTGAGATTAATATTTTCTACATCAGCTTTCGCTAGTTGTCAGCTATGCCCAGTGGCGGCTCTAGGATTTGGCAAGTGGGGGGGCCGTTGGGGTGGCAACTTCTAATCATGGGGGCCAACCATTTGTTGTTTAATGTATGTAGCATTAAGTATAGGGTCCCAACTGGGGGGCCACTGGGGGAAGGCAGGCACTCAATAGGGAGGCACGGGCCCCCATGGCCCCCCCGGTGGAGCCGCCACTGGCTATGCCCTGATATTATAAATTTCTGTCTTTGAGGCATTTATAGTTTTAGTTTATTCAATTTGAGCCAGTTGTATGATCGGTGAAATAAAGAGTAAAATCAAAATTTTAAAAATGTATCCACACTCTCATGCAGAAGTGCTTACAGGAAGGACTGACAAGTGTGACAAGGTCCTAAGTTTAATACAGGCAATAGACTCAAATTTCTTGAGTAAGTAAGTAAGTAAGAGTAAGACAGCATTTCTAAAGTGTTGCCCGAAAGCTTGGCATAGTGCACCAGCTTATTCATGAGGCTTGCTGCCTAAAAGTAAAAACAGCTAAGTCTAAAGCAATTTGTTAGAATCCATCCATGACTGAATATAAGAAAATATTTGAGAAAAGTTTTCCAGTGAAGACTCTGATGAAGAGTTCAAATCTGAATGTCATCTGCATATAGATAGTAGACTAATAGTTTAGGTCCAAGTGAAGTGACAGCAAAGTACCTAAAGGCACTGTGTATAAAGTAAATAGAAGAGGTCAAAGAACCGATTCCCCCTCCCTCTCCCATCCCACAATCTAAACATGCTGACGATGAAACAGTACCATTATTAAGACATTATCACACATCCAAAACTGAATCTCAAGCAGGCATAAAGACATGCTCGCTGAAGTCCAATCACTGAAAGTAATAGGCATAGATAATACGCAAAAATTACACACTTACACAACCACTTTAAATGGAGCTATCATCATCAGCAGCAGTATTATTATAAAATTAACAGAACACATAAAATCTGCCTAACAATGAGAGGCACAAATTGCATTACGAAAAAATGAATCAACAAATAACACTTGCAAATAGCTACAAATCACATTGTAAATAACATTCCTACCAGTATAACAGCCATAGCTAATAGACGACTTTGGCTTATTACAAGATCCGGCGACAAACGCTTAGAAGAAGCACTGAGACTGATCTGTCCAATAGGAATCCTTAATCATGCATATTCATAAAAATATCCATATTCATGAAAATAATGATCGAACCTATTATTCCTCTAAGGATCGAACCATTGAAAATCAAAATAGTAATAATTATGTACTTTAATAGTACCATTCGTTTCTCTAAAGGTACCAGTCGATGATACTTCAAATTCCTCAACAAGAGACCAGGTTATTCCATACTTCTAAAGTTCTGGAAATTATGAAAGTGGTTGACTTCGGCAAGTAGGGCATGGAATAAAAAGAGCTGTGTCGTGAAGGTCTGAAGAAACTCCTCTGAGCGAACTAGTGCTCAAAGAGAATTGCAAAACCTGGGTTCAGCGACAGAGAAAGCACGCACGTTAATATTGGTCCAAAGAGTCTAGAGAGTTAGTAAAATAGGATTAGAAATGAGTGACTTTGTATCGGTTTGCGGTTTATTTTAAATTCAATTGCTGTATGCAGATGCCGTCTAAGCATGACAGTACTACGGGCGGCAACTCTTAGCATGTTACGTGCTAAAGTTCGGCTGTTTTGTAACTGTGTGTTGAATATGGTGTTACAGAAATAAAAGAATAAAACCATAACAAAATTGGCGCTACAAAAGAAGATGGGCGGCCATACCATTGTGCTATATGTTGCTTCGTTACCAACTTACCACTGTGTGTTATTAAGAGAGTAAAAGGATTTTTACGAATTATAAAATAAAATGCGTAAAATTAGAATATTGTTTCTGGTGATCGTTTGTTGTTGACGCCTCAAATTTGCTGCTGAGTTTTGTGTATGGAGCCAATTACATCGGTACAACACTTTCTCTTTGTTACTTCTAATAATAGGCATTAGTGATGTTGCGAAGGTAATCAGTCAATCAACTTCTATGGCGCCACTATCATGGCAAAACAAACGGTCGCGTGAAGTAGGGCAGATTATTGCTTGATTTTCGATATCCCGGAGGAATTTTTCTGGTTTGAAAATGTTCAGGTTTGAAATGTTTACCTGAATTTTGGAGAGTAATGTAGCCAGAAACGTCCTCGGTGTTTTCATTAAGGGGTCAGGTCCATGTAGAGCTACAAAGGTGCTGTATTTTACATTTTCTAATTACTCAAGCAATTGCATGAGGCACATATATCGAATATCGATAGAGACTTTTTTGAAAATTTCAGACATTTTAATAGTCTGTTTTGCATTTTTTTGCATTTGTTAGTCGGAACAGATCGAAGATGAAGAAGTGCGATTGTCTGTACCTCATGTTGCCCAGAAGTTCACCTGGGATTGTGGCTTGGCTTGTGCTCAAATGATTCTCAGGTTTGTCTTCCACTTATTTGCTTTAGCTGCAAAATCTGTTTAGAATTTTTCATTTCACAGATCCAGATTGATTTGAAGCAGAAGACATGGTTGTCACTATGATAGCGAAATTCAGTTTAATGATGCATGGTTTGAAATGTAATTTAGTTATAGTGAGTAAATATTTATAATTTAATGCCATTTGTATAATACCACTTAACCCCTTTACTGGTCGTGAAGCACATTTGCATCCATTTTACGTTATGTTACAAATAAATGGCCGGTAAAGGGGTTAATATGGGGAAAAATTTGAATTGCAATTGCCTTGAAACTTTTTGCATTAGTCTGATTCTTGATATTTTTCTTATTTTTCAGTTATTGCCACAAGAATTTTGATGATTTTTCTAATGTTTGTAAGAGACTTGAATTTTTAAACAGGTTAGACTTCATTAGTTTTCATTCATTCATTAGTGTGTGGACCATTGTGACTTTATTATATATGTGCTTCTTTCATTCATTAAGTTTAAAAAGTGCTTTTGTAATATTATGTGAAATACAGAAGGGTAAAAATTTCAAAAGCTCAGAGCTGTGATCAGTCCATTAATGACAAGTAAGGGTTGGTAAGTGAGGTACTGTAAGTTTGTTAGATATCGTTGCATATTTGAAATTAACCCACTGAAGTATGGAGTAAAAATCTATGAAAGAAGAGGAATGGTGATTACTTGTGAATACTCGTGGTACGGTCTTTGTCACAATTTTTTGGATGATGTTACTCTTTTTCATGCTATTTATTTTTCAGTGTGTGGACCATTGATTTAGCTTGCTTGCTGACTCATTATTCTGTTAAGAATGATTACGTAACAGTGACTTTGGGTGTTGACAAAGAATATTCCAAAAAGGCAAGAAATTTTTCTCTGAAAGTGTACTTTAATGCTTTTTATGACATCGTGTGTTCTAGAGAATTCTAGGATGTTTCCGCAGTGGACATAGTGGCTTCAACAACTATATAAAATGACAGTAATATTTTACACTTATTCATATTTTATTATTTTGTTTTACTGGATGAACTGTCCAGGGATGAACCACCTTCCTTTAGATGAATAGTCCTTTAGATGAAGTGTCCAGGAATGAACAGTCAGTGATGAATCATTCATTGATGAGATAGATGTCTGCATACCGTTCTAGAGTTAATTTGTGTCAACCAATGACAATGAATTAGTTTTTTTATTTTTATGAAAGAGTGGCATTAACCCCTTAACTGGGCAACTATTTGTAACTCAATGTAAAATGGATGAGCGTTACTCGGGGCACCCAGTTAAGGGGTTAATAGCTGTTGTGATAAGCACCTGTTGTTTATTTTAAACCTTTGTGCCTGTCGTTTATTTTGAAACATCATGACTTTATTATGTATGTGCTTGTGCCATATTAATTAACATGTAGCTTATATGCCACCTCTGTTAGCAAGTAGTGTTTCTTCTTGAATGTAAAATGAATAGTTTGGAAGTAATAGCTAGAAATTTATTATAGTGAAATCACCTTTTTGGCACTCTATTCTAGAATTGAAAATTATGTAGAATTTCCAGATGGAGTGATTGGTGCTAGGACAAAATGCCCTAGGACAAAATGCTACGGACAGAATGTCATGGGGACAGAATGTCATGGACAAGATGCAATGGGGATAAAATGTAACCCCAAGCCTAACCCTAACTAGAATCTAACCCCAACCCTAATCCGTGACATTTTGTTCGTGATATTTTGTCCTCAGACATTTTGTCCGGCCACGGGAGTGATCAAGTGAATTAATTGTATTCCAACGCTTAGGTATATAATGTGGATCAAATATGCTTGTATGAAAATGGATATCCTGAAATGTATGACCTCAGATTTCCCCTGATCGTATGCATGCCTATTGAGGGGCACTGACACAGATTAAAGCAGCATTGTGACTAAATTATAACTACTTCCTGTTAACGTTGTAACTGTCTTATTGTGTTACTCATTAGTAATGAAAATTTACGGCTGCAAACAAGAGATGACTGTTGTGATTTTCATATTTTGAAAGAAAAAATGAACTACCCTATATATAAAAATCTGCAGTTTATAAGATTTTCTCACTATTTTATCACTCGTTATTAATTGTTGCTTAAATTCTTCTGTGTTGAATTATTTCAGAAATATATATTTTGAGATAATTTATTGTCTTGTATTTAATTCTATTTGTTGTTGTTGTCTTAGAGTTTTTATAAAGAGCGCTTTGACAAAGACCAGAAAAGGGTGGATAGTCTTTTCCAAGATGCTGATAAGCATGGTCTTAATGTCCGAAAAGGGTGAGATATTTGGAATTTGGGGTGGGGTGGGGGTTGATTCAATGTCTTGCTTTAATGAAAGCATGTGTGAAATTGATACTTTGTGAATAATTCAGAGAAAACCTCAAGTTATCGACTGATAAAAAATTATTTCAAATGGATGTCTGGGAATTTGATTCTTTGCTTGCAGGTCTGTTAATGTGGAGGAAATTATGCATCATCTATCTACCTTCTGTCCGTTGATTGCTCTCACTGATTGCAATTTGTTGAACTGCATTTGGTGCAGTGGTGTAGTATCCGTAAGTTTCACTTTCTTCTTCTGCTCCAGTTATTATATTATCATTAGTGGCTGCACCAATATTTTCAGGAAATTCAGTTTTATTTGAGTAATATATTCTTTGATTTTTATGATCTTCCTGTCAAGTATCCAAGCATAATTTTTATTCAGTAACTAATTAGCCTATATGTGTTATAATTTTCTTTTTTGTCTGTAAACTAGACTAGCTGATCCCTGCTGGAAAGGATCTTTATGGCTACAGAATGTCAAAACATATCTAGAAATATACAATGGCTAATTTAGATTGAGGAAATGATTGCTTAATTATCATTTTCGATTTCAAAAAGTGCATATGGTTTAAATTAGCTGTATTTGAAATCCATTGTCTTAGTACAGCATCCTCTAGAAGTGCATAAATAGTCTGCTACATTTGCTCTTTGAAAAATTTGGTGCTACAGCAGTCTTTAGCAATGCCTGTGTGATTATGTATTGTTTATGAGATCAGGTCATTGCTCCTTTGGAGCTCAAAAGGTGCACAAGAAGTGGGAAATGTTTTTTTAAACAAATTTTTAAAAAGAAAAATCATATTGAATATATAATCACACTTTGTATGTACAGGAAAACCATATTGTAGCTGTGCGGCCTTGTTTGACGTAACCTTTATTAATGAACATACATACATTTGCAATGAACATTTCATAAGTGTTAAACATCGCTTTCAAACAAGCTTATGGTGATTGCACTTGTTGTAAACTGCTGTACTGACCGCTTGCTTAATGCCTGTTTAGTGTACAGCAACGTGCATTGGCCAGTGCCTCAGTGGAATGGGTGGATATCGAGGTTAAGTTTTGTAGTATTTTTACTAATTTTCTATCATACTTACTACTGTAGCTTTCAGTCTGACAGTTGGCAACGTTTAATAAGTCCCCATTAACATACTTTTACCTTTCTTTACATTTTTGGTGACCCACGGGAACTGAATAGCTGTTTCCTAATGCTGATGTCTTGGCTATAGTATGTATTGCATTGTTTTTTTTCCTACGTTCAAAGCAAAAATACAGAAAAACCTACAGAATCATTCGTGTTTATGTAATTGTTAATTATTGGTGTAATTTTTGCAATGATTGTTTTGCGTAGGTCATTTTATAGTTGTCTGTGGTTATAACAAGAAAGAACGAGTCCTGTACTACCGAAATCCAGCCTGTACCAAGGACGGTGAGTAGAATCGAATGTTTACAGAGTATTTTCGAGTTTTTGCTTTTCGTGCCATCATTTAGTGTATGTAGGTTTTGGATCATGCCAGGGTGTCAATAATGAAGGCTTCACCAAACCAGTGTATTGATTTATAACTCAACTCGGAAGATGGCAGAGTGGGTTACGCACTGGAGCGGTAGGCTGAGGGAGCGGGTTCAAACTCCGTTAGCACCCCTAGTGGCCTTCACTCATGCAGTAATGCCTCTTAAGCCACTTTAAATCACGCTAAGATTAAATCGCACTTAGTTCAACGTTCCAATTAGTTGAATTTATTAATTCTGACTGCAGATGGCTCCCCGAATGTTAATGTATATCACGTGACACATATGAGATGTAATTACTAACTTGTCTTGCCAATATTTCAGCGATTCAAAACGCTCTTGATGGGATATTTAAGTACAAACTGACGTACCTTTGTCCTTTCAGAACTCTGCTGCTGCACGTTGAAGGTTTTCGACCGCGCCCGCATGGCACATGGCACAGACCAGGATCTCATTTTCGTCTACCATTCAGAAAAGAATAACCCTGCTTCTGTTTTATAATCGTGTACCGTTAGACGATTCAATTTTTCGTTATTCCTTAGCATCGGGAATTCTTCGTGGAGGGCATATGTGATCCTGCCAATAGTGCATCTTAACTTGTATGTCCGAAAATACATTGAAATAGACGATGCTATTCGTTTTGATACGTTTGAGTATTCGCGTACGACCGCGGTTTGCCAATATTGACAAATAGACTGCAGTATGTGGTATGCGTCTTCACAGTGTGGCGTGCGTGTTTTATCGTGAGACGGACTATTTTAGAATTTGGTTTTCCTTATCTTACGGATGCACTTTGTTGAAGCCTGTTGCAACTATTTTGTTCAGGCTCTAACCATACTCTTCAAAATGACAATTCATTTTATTAAATCCTGACAGTCTGTTGATTTGGAGTTAACAGGCACCAAATTTTAAAACTGGATTTATTATTAAATCTAGTCATTTGATGTGATTTAATAACAGCGTTTAGCTGCTTTTTGGGTGTGTCTTTGATTTAAATTCAAATGCATTTGCATATTTGAAATTCTTTCTGGCTGATGTAGTTTATGGCGAAACTGTATAAGAAAAGTAAAATGTAACATTACTTGAACGTCATTGTTGGTCTGCTTCTACTGTGCTACATAATGTTGGCGCATTTCTCATTTACAATCACAGACATGTGCATGTCCATATAAGAACATCTGGCATTTTAGTAATCTTATTAAGGCATTTGATCAAATGTTTTTAAAAAGTCAAATCTTAATTCAGAAGTTTAGGTGTAACTCTAGATTGGATTTACTTTAATATGTAGATAATTAATTATTAGCAGTGCTTATAGCTGTGTCTATTTTGTATGCTATACTAGTTGAATATCTTTATTTGTTACGTGTATTCTCTGTTGGCTACTTTGATGGGTTTTCACTTGGGTTTTGAGGTTGGAAGATTCGTGTCTTTTTGGCTAAAGTAGCTATTAAATGAAATCATATTATGACAATAACCTACTTAATATTAACCCCTTAACTGGGCAACTATTTGTAACTCAATGTAAAATGGACGAGCGTTACTCGGGGCACCCAGTTAAGGGGTTAATTTACTGTTGCTTGTGTTGAACTCTGCAAATTCATTCTCAGTATTGTCATTCTGTCGCTTTGATACTCTGACAGCATTACCGGTATATTGCCTATTTGCAAATGTAAATGAATGCTTTTTGTTTTTACCACTTTTATGTTGAGCATGTAAGTAAGTAAGTAAGTAAGTAAAATCTCGTAAACTTCTACAGCGCCCCGGAAAGCAGCACAGCAGTAGCTGCTTATTCTTATGCGCTTAATCTTTCTTGAAATAGCTATAGCCAGGGTGGTTTGTCGGCCGGGCAAAGGTCAGTGTATCTATGAGGCGGCGGGTCAGGTTGTTGTTGCTATGGGGGAAATGACTTTTCGAATAGGAAGGTTTTAAGTTTAGACCTAAAGGTTTGAGGAGACAGTGAAGGAATTAAAGGAAATGAGGATTCGGAGCTTATTGTTTGACCATGTCGTAGGCTGCGGAGGGAGGCTGGAATTGAGTTCCAAAGTTCTGGTGCGGCGTGTCTATTAAAGTTGTGCAGCATACATTGTTCTTTGTCCTTCTCTTCCCCCATTCCCCAAATATCAGATCTGTTTTTGTTTCGGTGGATGTTCTGGCCAGCCACTATAAGCTTAAGTGTTAATTTTTATGTTAAAGTGCTCTTGGCTTTAGCTTTATGCTATGTGTATAGTGCTTAATAAGTTGTCAGAAATAATAAAAATAATAATAAGACTATTTAATGTTCGCCTTCGATGCACTACCCTTTTCTACTTAACGTTCGACTGTCATATTTTACACACAGAAAACGACCGAGTGGAGTCTGTATGACGTGTTTGTTAAAATTACATTATGCACCAACTCTTCAGCTGTGTTTTTCCTAAAATCAAGCTGTGCATTTCTGAATTATATCAATAGTCAGTGCTTGAAAAGGCAATGGTGTGGAACTATGTCCAATTGCAATTTTTTAAGCTCCAGATTTTTGATGGGTGAAACCCATTTGTGGCAAATTGAATAGTGAAATTACTGTTTAAGTATGCATTGTTCTGGTAACTTTAATTGAAGCAATTTGACTGTGAAGTTTTTTAAATTTAATTATGGCTTAAATATTCATAGATATGTAAGCAATTCGTACAGTATGTATTATTCCAAATCAGATTGGTGCTGTGCTGTATTATAAGATTCGCTATTTGAATGTACATTGAATGCTATGTTCCTGTTAATGTTGCCTGTACAGTTGTGTGATGATATTTTGATGTCTCTGCAAAGAATGTTTAGACTTTTAATTGTCTAAAGACTCTGAATTTATGTGCATTGTTTTAATTGTGATTGTAGATAATTTTTTACGTAGCATAGTTGTATGTTGATATGTAATATTTGTTTTATAATGCCAGCACATGAGACTGCCAATTGCCTGTAAAATTGTTCTTTCTTTATTCACGTGAATTTCTATAATCAACAAGATGACAAAACACAGGAACTACTGTTGAAAGTATGGATTGATCAGAGAGGTTATTTCCAGCAGTTAGCTGGAAATAACCTGTTCTGTTGCCTAAAGAAACAGTTTATTCTAATTTGTTTAACGAGTGTGTATTTCTAAGATTATTTACTTTATCTTGGATCAGTTGCATGTCGGCTTCAATGCTTATCGTCGCTAGTACTGTATATATATAAAGCACAGTGAGACTTGACACTTTGTACAGACCGTTTTAAACTTCCAGGGCAGTGGACCGCGGGTCCGGTAGATAAAGCCCAGAGCTGACGATAAGGCAGAAACAATCTTGGGATACCAGTGGCGTAGCTAGGCAAAGTGCCTCCTGGGGCGAAAATAAAAAGTGCCGCCTTTTCCCGGCAGAAAATTTTCAAAATTTCCTGGAAAAAACCTTACCAATCAAGTCTTAAAAAAGTATGACAAGCAAAAAAAGTTATCAAGTCTCTACAAAATCTGACAAGCAAGAAAACCCTAATAATTATTTTTAAAAATTAGGAAATCTCGAAAATACCGCCCCTGGGGCAAGTGCCGCCTGGGGCGCTTTGCCCCCTCTGCCCCCTCGCTACGCCACTGTGGGATACCTAACCCCGAACTCGTTGGTCGCTAGCAAGAAAATATTCGGCTACTGTAGGTGATTTATTAGACCTACAATGTATCACAACGTTGTCCTTGGACATCCAGATTGTCGAGAGGTTCTGTCAAAATTACCGAGAATATTGTGTGGCTATTAATTACGGTTTGCGTGAATATCATCTTCCCGCATTCTCTGTAAATATATAACACCAGGATCGTTTCCCAGGCTGGCCTGCGTTTACCAGCTGCTATTGCCGTCTAGCCGCTTGGACTTTCCTCTTGTGCCGCCCTACCGATGAGCAGTGTTGTTTAATCTGGACTCCGGGGGGGGGACTCAAAAAGCCGGGGGGATTCTGCTAGGGGCCGCTGTTAGTCCATGTAGTATTCCAAAATTACCTGGGGGAATTTGAAATTTCCGGGGGAAGGGAAATTTTCCCCCGGAAACGGCCTAGATTAAACACTGCCGATGAGGGGTGTCAATTCATTATTCATCCCGATTCCCTACCTTCACTAGTTCCTGTATAAGCCATACGTGAAAATTTCCTAATCAGTGTTTTATACGTGTCTGTTAGGATGGGAGATCCCCCCCCCAAAAAAAACAACTCAAAATCCCCTCCCCCAAATTGCAGCACTAAAACATGTTTGCATTGAACTGTGCCTCTTTCCTCCAGCCAAGTCAATTTCACCCCACACATTGGGACTTCAAATCCATCAAAATAGAAGTCTGGTCAATGCGCTAATCTTGCGGGAATAGGTTGGAGTTTCTAGAAACAATATCCCGAGTTCTTCTGAAACCCAGCGTCACCTGAGCGAACTACAAGCAATGTAAGACTAGTCCACTGTCCAAAGGACTAATAGTTATATATTGATAGTCTTGAGCTCCTACGGATCCCATCTTACTTTACCTTCCCTGCGGGCTTCTCTTCGGCTTCACCTCTGCTGAGTTCTGTAGCTACCACAGTGTGCGCCTAAATGATGGTATTTTTGGACGACAATAGGCCCTATGGAGTACCGCTGTGGTGTAAATTTGTGGCTGTAAAAAGTGACTGGGCTGCACGACAACGAAATTCTTGCTAATAGTGGCATTTAAAATTTTTTAAAAACTGGATGCGAATGTAGGCCCCTACAGCGGACAGAGGACAGATTCTTCTGACGCCAACAGTAATTTAAATTCTCGACGCTCCCCAAACTTCCTAATCTAACTGGGTCTAAATTTGTGTGCGCGCTTGTGATTGCCTTGATGCCCCCACATGTTGGCCTGGTTATGCCAGCGGATAGAAATATGAAGATTGAAGAAAGATGAAACCAGAGGCGTAGCGAGGGTATCCGGCGCCCGGGGGCAAATTGTACCGTTGGCGCCCCAACACTGCTGCCGAGCAAAAAGGTCGTCATATCGTTCTCTCTGCGCCCCTCAATTCTCTACGGCGCCCCTCTCCTTATACTCCTGACGAGCAAAAAAGGTCGCCTCACTTCTTTCTTCTTATTTATTATGTATTTGACTGTTTAACTTACCCCAAAAACCCGATTTTGGCGCCCCTCGCCTCGGCGCTCGGGGGCATATGCCCACACCTGCCCCCTTCGCTACGCCTCTGGATGAAACGACAGTCGTGAGCGTATTTCGGATGAATTTGCACTGCCTTTTTGGCGGCGGGCCGGATAACTGGAAAAAATGACGAGCGCAGACCGCATATTCTGTCTCTTCAATACTTGCAAGCCATAACGGAAAGTCCGCGGAAAAGACAAAAAGCCTAGAAATCCGTGTTAGCGTACAATACACACAAAAATAAGGGATAACCAAAATATAGTTATTTACCGAAGGATTATTAAAAAACGACGTCAGCAAAAAGCGAAAATGACGGCACACCTTAGCTTAATTCGGAAAATTAGGTGGCGGGCCGGATAAACTGACATCGCGGGCCGGATAAGGCCCGCCCGGACCGTAGTTTGGTAATAAATATAGTTAAAACTGGCATACAGTTGGCCTAAAAGTTTGTATTCGTCTGCTAATCGAAGGCCCGTCGAATACCATAATTTTAGCATTCAGCTTTCCATAGAGGAAGAATTAAGACGCGTTTCTGGTCTTTCTATGCAGAACGACAGTTGGACCGCTGGTGGTTGTTATTGTGGTCTTCTGCAACGAGCAGAAATGATCCGACCAGGCTAAGAGTCGGAAAATCTGTGTTTTTCTGGGTCAGAATCGACGTTCCGCTGAGGCGCAAGGTCGCTCGATCGATAGGGAACGGACATGTATGCCCTGTTACCCCTCTCTGGGTATACGGAAGCATCTCCACCAGCAGCAACGTCACCCGGATGGGGTATTCGTCAGCCGCAAGGAACCCCCGGCGAACGACGGAGGGTGACTATCTACCGCGAAAGCCTCGATACCCCCTGGGGATTTCGTCTGCAAGGGGGCAAGGAGTTAAACGTCCCTCTGTCGGTTAAGAGGGTAAGTTGAACAATGGCCTAATTTCCACAAGAAACGGGCGTATAGCACGTTTTTAACCAGCGCTCTATTTGCGGGGCATTGAGAATTTGACTCTGCTCTCTGATCAAGGAAAGGCATACTCACGATAAAATAATTGTGGCTTTTAATTGCCCTATTGAACCTATTCCCATTTGGGGTTTCGCACTTTTTTTTGGGGTTGTCCGACCATTTGCTGTCTTACGAAAATCAAACGATGTTACATTTTGATGTAGGTCTACCAGTCGTATGAGTGTCAAATGCCAGTGCAAAGTAATGCAAAGCCTAGTTCCTATTTAAAGCGTATTGCCTGTTACAGGTGACAAATTGACGATACGGTAAACCTATCAGAGATGGGCACAATTAGACAAAAATCTAATCAATTAGAATTAGAATTAGTTGCTGCTAGCACCTAATTGATTAGCATTAGAATTAGTTCTACACTTTGTTCAATTAATTAGAATTAGCATTAGCTGCTGTCTAATCAATTAGAATTACAATTAGATTGTCGATGTTCGCGACACAGTTGACACATGCACCACACAAAACACAGTTTTAAAATACTAATTGAATATCTGCAGTAATTGCATGCAGCTGCAAAGGTTTGGTAATGGCTGGCTTTTCCAGCTGTCAACAGTAATCACACAAAACACTTAGTCTATAAGCTGTAAGTTTTATAGAAAAGTCTCAGTCTAAGGTAGCATGTCTGCGTTGCATTTCGCAATCACCATCTGCTCAACTAGACTGTCCGCAAGATGGCTGCGTTTTGCATTGACTATGTAGCCAGCTGCAGAGAAAACTCTCTCCATGGCAGCCGATGTGGCTGGAATGCAGTGATGTTTTGTGTGCAGAATTTTCAGTTGCGGAAAGTGCTTCATGCTCTTTGGGTTTTTCCAGAATTGTAGCATCTATTGAAGGAAGTTCAAGGAACATGCGAAAGAAAATAGAAATAAGAAATTACACTTTGCATTGTGCAACAGCGCAACTAACATGCAATCGCAATGTATTGCATAACAGTTCAAATTAAAACTAAACAGTTTTTTGTTAAGTTGAATGTGATATAAATGTGTTATACTATGAGCATGCGTTTCAACATTATTCTCAGGCTGCCTCGGATGGCTAATTGTCATGTAATTAAAACATAATTAGAATTAGCAGGTAAATTCTAATTGATTAGAATTACGATTAGCTGATAAAATTTGCTAATTGATTACAATTAGAATTAGCTGGTCACCTAATCGATTAGCTAATCAATTACTTGCTAATCGATTAATTACCCATCTCTGAAACCTATATATCTGAATTTTCAGGTATTTTCGGGAAGCCCCGCTGACGGATACCTGGCCGAAGATGACCTAGTACTGGCCATTGATGATCGCCCTGTCGACGGTTTGTCGTCTGCTGAGATTTTGGACGCTATCAAATTGTCCGGACTCTTCATAGTTCTATTCGAGACATACAAAAAGTCATCTTCATTTCAATTTGCGGCCAAATATCCAATGTAAAGATCTGTCTATTATACGTACATTATTCGAACCTACAGCCATTTCTTTTGCGGTCTATACTGCCCTATAGGCCTAGGCCCTAATCCAAAAAAACCTTCAGAACTATGCCAGCAGTGGAATTGACAACATATCACTGTTATCAGTCAATTTTCCAAAAAATAAACCAAGTGTTCGCCAGTTTCCCATTTAACTGTCGTGTGATCAAGTCCTTGGCCGTGCAGCTGTCGAAGCTTCTGACTTAATTAAGACAGCGTCAGTGGCGGTTCCACGTGGGGGATGATTGGAGATGCAAGAAGGCAATAAATAATTATTGACAATAATTTAAATTGGATGTTGGATAACAACTATTATAATTATAGCAATAGAAACTAAAGTCAACTTTTTCAAGTTGGCCATAGCTCCCGTTTGTGTAGTTTGATAAAGGCTAAAATTGTCTAAAATTGTCACTTTCAGTCCCTACGATCCAGCATTAGACAGCAAACCTGAATCGATTCGCGATCCATCTCATTATCAAAAACCGGTAAGCTTCCAAACGTCACCGGCCAATAGCCTAATATAGACAAGTTTGCTCAGTTACAGGCTAAGCAGATATATTATAATTACCGTACATATTTGATTATATGCAGTGGCGGCTCTAGGATTTGGCAATTGGGGGGCCGTTGGGGTGGCAACTTCTAATCATGGGGGGCCAACCATTTGTTGTTTAATGTATGTAGCATTAAGTATAGGGTCCCAACTGGGGGGCACTGGGGGGCCAGGCACTCAATAGGGGCACGGGCCCCTTGGCCCCCCGGTGGAGCCGCCACTGATTATATGTAGCCTAGTTTAGATTTGGGGTGTAACACCGTATAACACAAAGACAGACTTCCATTATATTTTTATTAGTCTGTACTTGTGTGCAGTCAAGATCTTGTATAGGCCTATACAGTATACATGATCGATTGATTGTTTGACTTACTGACTGATTTTTGATTGATTTTGATTAATTGATTGGAGCCTAGAGCCTAGAGGTCATCGCAACGCTACTAATTTAACTTAGAAAGTATTTTATGTTTGAATAAATACAAATGTTGTCCTTGTTTACGAGATTCGAGCTTTCGTGTAGGTTTAGTAATGAATGTCAGAATATGCCTACATACTGTCAGTACACTAATAGGTACATTCTACTGAGCCGACAAAGGCAGCAGTAATAACAAGTGACTACGATACTAACCGACCTTCAGCATTCGCCAGTTACGAAAAGTCGACTCAGTACTACAATCGGCCAACAGCTAGTGAGTTAAAAGATAGAATGAGCTACTGTTCAGGTTAAACAGCCTAGCTTCCTAAAACATAGGTCCAGATCTATGTTCGATGACGTGTCCTAGGAATGAGATCATCATTATTTGTAGAGAACTTCCATAGCGCCATTTTAGCATTGCACTCGACATCAGTCGATGGTCGCTCCACGTATTTAATCCATTAGCATCGGTCAAGGCCAATCCATAAATGGCTGTGGATTTTTAGACACCCCCTATTCCTCCACTGGAGGTAGAAATTTTTGGAAGTGGCACCAACATTTTATTTGTAAGATAGCTTATGCCTCCACTGACTGGAGCTAGAAATTTTTGGGAGGTGGTGCCATTTTTATATTTAGACCGTAGACGCCTTAAAGGCCCTATACCTCCACTGGTTGTAGAAAAGTTTGGGATGCAGTGCATATTGGAAATCAAATGTATATGCTTCCAAATTAAACAAAATATCCGAAACCGATACAAGACTTTGTGTTTCTCTAAAAATGTTGAGGTCACCCCTACATTGACAAAAAATAATTTTAAAAGATTGTTACTCCACTCAGATTTAATCTCTCTCTCTCTCTCTCTCTCTCTCTTCTGTTTTCGGTGCTCCTTGGGTTGGCATGTTTTCAGAGTTTTCTCCTCAGTTTGGAGAGGAGAAAAGGTTTCATATTTTGAAGATTGGTGTAAAGTCCAGAATTGATTGAACGCTGTGAAATAGAAAAAAGATCGTGTTCCAAGAGAATTTCATAAGGGATGGTCATCATCTCCTCAGCCAAATAGGAAGCATAGCTTGAAAATAGCGTAGACAAATTTCTTGATAATAAATATGTTTTAATCTTAAGACCTAATGTTCTCTTCGTCTCCTCCCAGTCTTTTCTGTTACTGCTCTTATCCAGAACTTAAACCTTGCATGCTTAAAGGGTTAATTAATCAAGATCTCATGCTAAGGTTTCCTCCACTTTAGGCACTTACAAACCATCGGTGACCGCTCATGGTCGACAGAGATCGGCCAATAGATTTCAAGCAAATCCACAGGCGTTGCACGGGCAGTCCGAACCCGGCTGGACACCGAAGCTAAACCCAACTGCAAAAGGATCCCCGACGACGGCCGGCGGGCCGCCCGCCACTCAACACGGCTCTGCTCGACAGCAGCACACGAAGCCTCAAGGTTCGGGCGACGCAAAATGGTCATCACCGTACTCCACGGTCGAAGAGCCTGAGGTTCCAGCCTGGTACGGTTCGTTGCGATCGACTAGAGCGCCCCACTCGTGGGAGGTGCAGGCGGCCAGGGTGCAGGGTCCCGTGTACGAACACGCTCCGCAGAACGTACCGACCGAATTACCTGCGCCGCAAAGTGGTGCCGGGATAGAGCCGGAACCGACTCCGCCGAAAGAGAGTCGTACGTACAAGACCGAGATTCGCGGTCTGGTTTTGTCCCGACCGTCTTATGAGCACTCTCAATCGACACCAGAGCGGGGCAAGACGCTTCGGGAAGACAGTTCTACTACACGTCGGAACAAGCGCAGAGTGTACCGACAACGCCGAGTGCCGATACTTTTGGCGGAACCATCGACTCGACTGCGGAGACCGGGCCACGTCCGCTCGCTGCTCCCGCTCAGGAGGACGACGATGGCTCGGCGCCGGTCAGAATCCAGCCGTCTGTACTTTTCGGCCACGTAAGATCCATCAAAGCCGCGCAGTCGCCTAGCTCCTCCCAAACCCGAGAAGCGCCCACAGTCCAGCAGCCCAGAGAAGTAAAGTTACACGTCAGTTGGAACGCCCAAAAGAAGAGGAGAGCAAGGTTTCAGACGCTAGACCAGTGGCCGCACCCCAAGTGCAGCAACCAGTGGCTAATCAAGCGCCAACGTTGCAGACGAAGTCAACACCGCTGACGGGTAGGCCTATCGTTGAGCGCTTCAATCCAGTGCCAGACAGGCCACAGAAGGAAACTATTTGATACAGAAACAAACTGCCCGTCAGAGTTTAGTGATTGAGCGCTTTAATCCAACGCCAGACAGGCCTGAGAAATTAGCAAAAGTATTATCGTCGTCAACATCAGAATCACATTTGAAGGTTGCAGAGAAATCAGTGGAACGCTTTAACCCCACTCCTGACCGTAGAGAAACAACAACAAAGACCAGTGTTTCACACACAAGTGTGAAATCTCTGCCAACAACAACAACAACAACAACAACAACAACAACAACAACAACAATTGTGGATCGCTTCAATCCGACGCCCGACAAACAGGAACGCACAGCAAAACCGCTGGCAACCAGTCAGCGGTCAGCAGCTACGTCAATCGAATCGACAACGTCACCAGCAAAGATAGAACGTTTTAACCCCACTCCTGACAGACCACAGGTTCTTGTTAAAGAAAAGGCTGCATATGCATCCGAGAGTTTTCAAAAGGAGCCATTGGAGCGCTTCAATCCAACCCCTGATGCACCCCTTCGACGCCCAAACACTAGAATCGAGCGCTTCAACCCGGTGCCTGACCGGCCATAGACAGTTCATCAAGGTATATACTCAAGACCAGTCTAATTTTACTACCATTTGAATATTTCAAACCATTAGCGTCGCCACGGGGGCAAATGGGGCAACTGCCCCAGGGATATTTCTAGAATTGTGAATTTGGGGGTGTCGACCTCAAATTGGGGAGGGGTGTCCTGATGCATTTTGTATGCCATTATAGACAGTTCAAATTGGGAGGTATATGAGGCCTACTCAAGGCCAACCTGCCCCAGACCATTTTACTACCATTTGAATATTTCAAACTCAATGTTATCTTTGCCCACCCTCCCCCAACCAAAAATTCCTGAGCTTAGACTGTTTCAAAACAGTTATCTTTGAATTTGAAAAGAATGAAAGAAATATATTAGACAGCATATCGATAAAAAGTGTAGCATGATTCTTGCTTGTGAGTATTATAAACTACTGCGTTTTGGTATACCTATGATTAGAAATAGTGACATCAGTTTGTAGCCTACGTGTTGGCCAAATGTGTGCCCTCATTCGGTCAGCCATGAAAGCAAAGAAAGATATAAAGTTTAATGTGGACAGTGGACTAAATTAATCGTGGCCGGACAAAATGTCATAGAGACAAAATGTCAAAATCACGGACAAAATGATTTTTAGTAACAGTTTGTTTCCATGACATTTTGATAACAAATTTTGTGTATTTCAGGTCTTTCATTTAATTCGGTCGATAAAACAGACGGATCATCGGATGGAGAGAAGTTCACGCAACCAAATCATTCATATTGCCAAAGAATTGATAATGGAACAAGCCACTAGTCCTCCTAATTTCCATAAATAAAATTGCTGGTAAATGGAATAACGCTTGAATAAAATTGCAGTCACATAGGAAAACAGGTATTTATTTTGTGCAAATAACGTAATCTAATGGTGTATAATTTGAAAAGTAACATCAGTGTTTGTTTTGTCAATCATTATTTGCATGAAATGCCTGCCATATTTACGTGGTTGACCAACTGTGATACCATAATTTTAAAAAGTTATTAAGATTACAGAACTTGCAGTCTGGTTCGAGAGTTTGAACGCCTGTGTGTGTGTGTGTGTGTTTTCTGACCCACCTATCTCCACAATCTGAGCTAGTTGTGTTAGGCCTAACAAAATGTTCAAAATACGATTGGAACGAGAAAATGCCAAGTAATTTTCCATTACGGAGTGTTTGCTGCTGGCAAAGTTATTTTTCACTGGTATGAATTAATTATATTGTTCGACAATTCTTCATACTAACTTTTATAACAACGGCTGTTAAATAAATTGAACACTGCATAATACTTTTGTGCAAGAAAATTGATTTTAAGAATAAATTATGTGTTCTGTTTGTATATAATTCTTCAATAAATCAAAAACGTTCTTTAGTGCCATTTAACTTGGCGCAGTAACCTATACTGATTAATGACATAGCATGGTTTCATTCAGTAGCATTTAGATATAGGGGTTATGTGTGTTTCATCCAGTTCCTAAAAATATAGGCCCAATTGTTTCAATTTTGCACAATTTTGACGACGACGATGATGATGATGACGATGATCAGTGACGTAACTAGGCAGTGGCGTAGCGAGGCAAAGTGCCACCCGGAGCGAAAAAAATTGCCGCCTTTTCGTTAAATTCTTGACAGGCAAAAATCCTTATCGCAACTTGCTAAAATTTTTGCCAAGCAAAAAAACATCGCTACTCCCTAAAAAATTTTTCATATGCAAAAATGGGTTTTCTCGAAAATGCCGCCCCTAAAGCAAGTGCCGCCTGGGACGGTTCGCCTCCAACGCCCCTCGCTACGCCACTGCAACTAAGGCCAACATGGAGCCAGAGCAGCTGACCAACTCAACAAAGGTCATTAATCATTATAATTATTTACCGGTAAGTGAAATTGTAAATGTCGGTGTTACGTCATGCTTATCAATTAACTTAACTTAGCATGATTTAAAGTGGCTTAGAAGGAACTTGTATTAGAAGTGTTACGACAATTTATTTGATGACCATGGTAACCATTATCCGAAAACGTATTAAAGATGGCGGAAACCGGTCTCGCTTTCTGCTCTCTTACCACTAGACAAACGACTTTTAGCGATTGTTGATTTCTATGGTTTACGAAATGTATCATCAACGGAGTGTCGTTGACGAAACAGAGATCGTCGAATTGTCATTCGTTCTCGTGAAATTTGAGAACCATAGCATCTGCGTTTAATCTTGTCGCGTCCCAAGACTGCCAGGATGATGCGTTAGAGGCCAGACTCTGCAGTGACTTTGTGCGTTTTGCAGTGGAAGCTGATTAAGGTAGAACACGCTCAGTCTATTATCCAGTCTCCGTTTATTGTAATGTAACGCAACGCGAAATTTATGTGGCGCTGGATATGGTGCTCGTTTATGTCGTGACTATTTCAGACACACTTCGATGTATCACTCCGGATAGAGCATCAGCTCCAAGGCGAGGCAATCTGTCGACCCGAGTTCAATAGGGGCCAACGGTACTCGAAGGGCAGGGTTTGTTTCTAGGACCATCACTTGGCCGCAGGTATGAAGTAGAAGTTAAAATAGTCTGTATAATGTGTCAAGTTTCGCCATACTTTGATACATTAGCGGTGTTAGGTTGTGAAGCTGATAGATGTAGCTGTTTACCAAGAGTGCTGCTATCATCACCATCCATGACAAAGCAGCTTCACACAATTGTTAGAACACGTTTAACAACTGATTAGTCAGAAATAGGCATGCATGAGAAAAATCTAACTCGTATATATTCCTCTTACAGAAGTACTAAATAAATTGATGAGATATTACACTATTACATTACTTTCTTGTTTTATAATGTTTAATTATGCAATATTTAAAAGTCCATTTTAGCATTCTAAATTATTGACTAAAAAGCATCTATTTACTCATAAATGAAGAGTATTGTATTTTCTGATTTGAAGAGAACTCTTCTACAGATTGAACTGTTGCAGAGAGAGTTGAATCACAGTCATTTGCCATTTTGTTGTTTTAGAATTGATACTGTTAGCACACAAAGCCCTAATTACTAATAATTATAGGTAGGCAGTTGAAGATTCTTCTGCTGGCATTGGGGCAAGGGATAGATTTACAAATGCTGCAATGAATTCAAGACAATTTTCAACTTCATGCAACCAACTACTGATATCCAGTTCTTTAATTTTATGGCACTATAGAAGTTTGCTGATTTGAGTTTTGTTGATAAGTAGGCAATAATTGAGTTATTTGATACTATCATCATGTATTTCACAGTGTTCATATAAGTACTGAGCCTTATAATAGACCTTATAACTGAAGATCCAGCCTGAACTGGTTGCTTATGTAACATATGTGAAAATTCTATACCTGTTTGATCTTGAGCATTGAATGTTAAGATTTTCTTGTTGCGTCTTTATTATCAGGTACAGTGTTATGAATTATTCAATTTGATAAATGGCTGAGTTCATGTTGAAATGCTACATTAAAAAAAATTAACAGATTTTTAAATGTCTACTAGTTTCTAGGTCACTGTTGTGGTAATAACTTTGTCTTTACCAGGAGGTTCGTAATTAAACTCTAATTATGACCTGAATAAATGTGATTAATACCAGATGACTTTAGCATCATTTATTCTATTATCAAGTAGTTACATAATTTATTTCGTGAGTACTCTTTATAATTTCGTAGACAAAACCGTACAAGGCTTACAGTCTGAAGAAGTCATTTCAACGATGTACTAAATTCTTCAGGCTATCTGAAATATTTATTTATCAATTGAATGTCTGAAGAGGAGCATAAGGTGAATGATTTTTGACGTATGACCTCGGCATTGCCTTGTATTGCCTTGTTAAGCTCTCTTGTCTTGTCTATTGGGCTGAAGAAATTGTCTGGTAATAATAATAATAATAATAATAATAATAATAATAATAATAATAATAATAATAATAATAAATAATAATAATAATAATAATAATAATAATAATAATAATAATAATAATAATAATAATAATAATAATAATAATAATAATAATAATAATAATAATAATAATAATAATAATAATAATAATAATAATAATAATAATAATAATAATAATAATAATAATAATAATAATAATAATAAATAATAATAATAATAATAATAATAATAATAATAATAATAATAATAATAATAATAATAATAATAATAATAATAATAATAATAATAATAATAATAATAATAATAATAATAATAATAATAATAATAATAATAATAATAATAATAATAATAATAATAATAATAATAATAATAATAATAATAATAACAATAACAATAACAATAACAATAACAATAACAATAACAATAACATAACAACAACAACAACAACAACAACAATAACAATAACAATAACAATAACAATAACAATAACAATAACAATAACAATAACAATAACAATAACAATAACAATAACAATAACAATAACAATAACAATAACAATAACAATAACAATAACAATAACAATAACAATAACAATAATAATAATTAAAGAAGTCTTTGATGTTTTAGTAAAGGTTAATGTTATGAATACGTCATATTGAGGAATACCGTAGTAAACTTTGTAAATTGTGTTTACAGGTAATCTACTGACAAATTGTGAAGCTGTCTCATGCTTTGACATGTCTTAATTTCACAAAGATCTTTCACTAATATTCTTTCACATAGAACAGATGCTACTGAACCACTCTAAGCCCAATTATTGTGTTTATTATTAGTTACTAGTATGTATGTGCACAATGACTTGCTAATGTTTCTTTTCTCATACATTGGGCTGAATATCCCAAAGCATTATTACCCTTGCCCAAAGCATTATTACCCTAGCTTCTGAAGAATTATTTGGAGTCAAACTTGTAAAATGATTGCCTTGTAACTAAAAGTTGTTCAGGAAGCTTCAGGTTTTCTCATTTAATTCATGGAGATGTCATTCTGCTTAGATTACATGAAGATGTCGGATTCACTTAAGACATTTCTAGACAGCCCTAAAGACATTTTCAATAAAGTCATTTCCAACTTGGCTGTCAAATTTTTATGTAAGATGTCTGGGCATCTTGCATATTGATTAATCGTTAGATGACTTGGTTTCAACAGAAATTATGCAACGGATGGGAACAGACAGACTTTGATTGGCTTTGATGTTATCAGATTTGAGGGAATTTATGTTGGTGATCCAGGAATGTGGCGTTTTACAGTGGGTGCAGGGTCCATTGGTTGGTCTGATTAGTGGGACAGTTTTAGTCCTAACCAAACGCCATCTGTCCTCTCCTCCTCCTCCTCCTCCTCTGATGATGATGATGATGATGTTGATGATGATGATAGAAGTATGGTAATGTAGTGTAAAGAGTCTCTTTGTATGCCTCATGTTACAGTCAGTGATAGTTTAGTTCCACTGTCTTTGGAAATCTTTTATATCATGAACAAAAGTTTCTTGTCCAGATTCATTCCAAAGTATTTTATTTATGAATAACTGGGCTATATTTATCTCCGTGATCCCTCCCCCCCACCATGGGAACCCCATGTATTGATAATCTCAACATGCCACACCATTCCAGGCCATTTTCAGTGCTTCATACAGGAGATCTGCAACTTTTTGGTACAGTGGATCCCATTTAATCGCATACCGCTTAATTGCATAACCCACATAATCGCATAACAACATAAAAATCCAAACCAGTGTTTTGTGCGTACAATTAATTATCAGACGTCCTGGCTATTCGCATAGCCCAGTTAATTGCATAAGCAAGGTTTGCACGGCACCTATGCAATTAAGCGGGTTTCACTGTAATATTGTACCATGGATGAAGTTCTAATTCGTTCAGAATGAGTGTGCAACAAAAGTATTGATCATTGACCTTCAGGAGTTAAACTAAACACAGTAGGCCTAAGTCTTTTAGGGAGAAGTTTGTATGGAAGGTTCATGGGCCCACACACCATCAATACAGTGACTGGTGTAGCATCTTTACCTCCATGGACCATGGTACCGGTAATTACTTTTTTAGTCTTTCCTTTGTGCGGCTGAAAGTCACCATGAGCAGGCATGTGGTAGGATGCCGACGTCTGCTTTATACAATGTAAAACAGACCGCGTTGAATAATAACGTGGTGTTTTACAGTGGGTACAGAGTCCATTGGTTGGTCTGATTAGTGGGACAGTTTTAGTCCTGACCAAACGCCATCTGTTGTCCATTTGACAACTCTGCAAGTAACAATAGACTCGTAAAGCACATTGTGATCGGTAATGAAACTGGGATGGGACTGATTTGCAGTTACCAGTTACATGAGAACAGTGTCTCTTTGAGTTTTTGTGTCTGGTTGTGTTGGGAGGTTATTTTTATAATTCTTTTTCTTTGGTGATAATAAATTCAGTGACTCCTTTGGGTGCTTATGTCGCAGGATTTCATTAGTGAGATGATGAAGGGCTGAACATACAGTGATGTTGTTTGGTCACTTATAAAAGGGTCAGGCAGATGGAAAGAATGAATGATTCAAAGAAGGTTGAATAATTGTTATTGCAGCATCCAAGGTAGTAGTAACAGGAAGTGTAGAATTTCTGAAAGTAAAAGAACTTCTATTGCATCATTATGATAATGCACTTGTCAGCAGTTAGTTGTTGATCAAGTCTTATAGTTCCTGGGTTGAATTCCAAGATGGCAGTCTGATCTCTGTAAATTGTCTGATACTTGCACAAGTACATGTGTTATAAATAAGGTAATGTGCTGACTGTTTCAATGTGAAATAAAAAGTAATGGAAAGATTTTCAGGCTAACATATATGTGCTAGTTATGCTCTTTGAAGATTTTGCCCAAATAAACCTTCTAAGGCAGAGACACCGTACAGTATGGTACGGTAATTGCTTCCTGGTGTTGATAAGCGGTTCCAGGTCTTGGTCTAATTACTGTAAAGCCACTATCAGTTCCAGGTCAGTCTGCAGAAGCCAGTCTGATTCCAGGGCTTGATCTCACTGATCTGTTATCATTTCTATGCTTGGCTGTGAGAAAGTATTATAAGCTTATATTTTGCTGTAGACTGCTGTGCAAGAAATTAAAGAATGAACAGATTTCAATTCAAAACTGACTTTTGCCTCCAGGGGAAACTTTTAATTGAAGCAGCAATGGAATTGTTAAATTAATGACCGGGTGTGTGTTTTCTACTGGATCGAGATATTTTGGGTCGGCAGTTGCCAGATCTGGATTCGAAGCGAATATTACCGCAAAGGATTAGAATTACTTTGTGAGTCTTGAATTTGCAGATAGACTACCTGGGGTTGAAACTTGAAACTAAATAGAATAATAATTTATCCAGAACTGGAAAAAATTCATTAATCGATCACACGTCCCACAGGTATAAAGCGTCTTGAAAAGTTTTAAAATCACAATTGCAGGTTTAAAAGGGAAGTTAAGCAAAATCTGTAAATGTACAATTAAATAATTAAACAAAAAGTAAAAAGCAGATCAAAAATCACTATTTGGATTTGGTAGTTTTGTGACATAAGTATTTGGCGGATCTGGATTTTGCTGAATAGCGTACTTTCCTGCTGGAGGGAAAGCCCGGAGCAGTTTCTGATCATTTCCTATTAAATATGACATATTTTCAAATGCCATTTGGCTGGAATGCAAAATTTCCATTTACCTGGATATGCAGATTTTGCCTCTGCATTTATAATAATAATATAACAAGGTTTAAAGTGGTTCAGTAGGGACTGCCCTGTGTGAGAACCACTGTTGATTGTAAACATTGTAAACTAATGTCTGGTTGAGATTTCAAATGTGATCAATTGAATTATAAGAGGTACTTACAAGTATGGATTTTCCATTTATAAACAGCTAATGTAATTGTGTGGTCCAGAATATTGCTCGTTTTACCATTGACACCTTCTAATGCAGTATTTTTTAAATATCAATTTACTGAGCCTTTGAATGCAAGTCTTTCCAATTAGTCACAGGTGCTTTTGGAAGGTAGTCACATGATTGTTGTTTTTGATTTTGCAGGAATTTTTTGTGTATTCACATGACTAACATGGGTGCCGACGACGTCGCAGCAGTAGCATATGCCAGCAGTGCTTTGGATGTTTCCACAGAGACCATTTCCATGACAACGGCTGCCATGACGAGCAGTGCCGTGTCGGAGATATTCCTGCAGACAGTTGCCGCGAAGGCAATCGCTGGCATCTTTGCAGTTCTCTCCATAATCATTGCTTGTGTTCAGGTTTGTTTTATATTTATACAAGTGGTGTTCAATTGTCAGCATGTTCTTTTGTTCCTTTGCCTGTGCTTATATTTAGCAATACTTGCTTTAGATTTGGAATCTTTGTCTTTTGTCCTGGGAAGCTTTTAATTAAAATATTAAAGATGTTATATGATGTTATTTTCTGTTATTATTCGATTATCAGTCGCATATTATCATATGTTGTTAATATTAGTGCTGTGCTTAGAAATGCCTGTTGATTGTATGTCATATTCCCCAATTGACTTTGATTGATTGATTGAATGACCAGAAATGGTTTTCCACTTATAATTTGAAGTTGATTGATTGCCTTGTGATGAAAGTGCTTGATGCATACGACTTGGGGTTTGACTGTAACTAACGTGTGATTATTCTTGCTTCTCTGGTATTTCTTATGGCGATCTATCTGACTCACTGCCATCGTTAACAAGAGGCCTGAGCCAAGTCATTTCCTCGGAGGCTGATAGGTCCATACCGACCAATATCCGCTGCGTGGTTCATTCGAACACCTCCCTCTTGATGAGATGTTGCCCTCGATACATAGCTGAGATTGAACCGGTCCGAGTGAGAGGGGTTTAACAAGGTTTCAGCCTCCGGGTAAATTGCTTGGTACGGGCCTCTTGTTAACGAGGGCAATGATCTGACTGGACATCGTGATCGATGGTGTTCGTGATGATTTCAGATCTATCAACATCTCCGGTACTACACGTGTCCCAGTCAACAGAGATGGATCGTTCGGATTCTCTTCATAGTACCGATCTATTCGTTCGATTCGTGGCTTAGCCTCATTTTCTTCAGTAATAACAACTACTACGTCTATTTTAACACCGTTCGAGATTGCTACGAAGGTAGGACCTTGTTTTTATTTCAACTGTTCGTGGGCAAACAAGCATTAATGATACATTTTTTAAATGTTGTCTATTTTGTCTGATTTGTATACGGAAAATGTAAGGAACTAGCTGCTTGTGATTGGGCTTGAGCACAGTTTGTGAACGATTAGTAGGACGTGGTTTTGAACACTTTTAAACAAGACTACATACAATGTACATAGTGCAGATAGAGAGTAATGCGTTAAAAGTGATACAGTATATATGACACAGAGTTTTATGATGATTTTGGGTTTCATGGCACAGATATTCATCATCTGATTTGCCATGTAGTTGTTATTGTGTCATTCATTCATGAATATATATGTTCTATATACATGGGTAGCTGCATGTGATATAGTCATGTTTTAAATAGACCAATTGATACAAAGTTACTTGCTATTGTTTCATTCTTGTTGTTTACTGAATTCACCATTCATGCAGTAATTGATACTATTGTATATAGTATATATTGTATATAAAGCCTGCTTTCCACTCTGCAATCTGCCCTAAATGCTGCGGCTTGTCTTGTGGCTAAAGCGCCTCACTACTCTAGCATCTCTGACTTTATGCTTAGCACCCTAAATTGGCTTCCAGTTTCTGACCGCATTAAATTCAAACAAGTCACTATTGTTTCTGCAGCGCTTCGAGGTCGGGCCACGTCTTACATTACTGAGCTTTTCAAATCGCCCTCTTCCACTGCACATCGCCTCCTCCGCTCCATTGATCAGAAGAATATGCATGTTCCCAGATCACGAACTGCTCTTACTCAGCATCGAGCATTTGCAGTGACTGGACCCTCCCTCTGGAATGCCTTGAACCCAATCCATTCGGGCCTCACTTCTTACTTCCTCGTTCTGTTCAATGCGAAAGCTAAAGTTTCACTACTTTATCATGCGACTCCAATGACAGCTGCGCCTCTGAGTAGGAATATAAGAGGTGCTATATAAATGTTATATTGCATAACATTACATGTGCTCGTGTGTTAACCCTTAAACTGCCTGATACCTTGTAACTATATGCAGAGTAGCCGATAGGGATGTGCGGGTATACCCGCACTGCTGGTATACCCTACCCCACTGCAGGGTATGCGGTAGGGTAGGGTACACATTTTACGGGTACGGTGTAACGGGTGCGGGGTATAGTGACTACGGTGCGGGTATACCCGTTTAACCGAAAAAAGTTATATTTTCATTTCACACTACTATAGCAAATTAGCAATGCAGTAATAGAAAAATAATATTGAGTAAAGTGTATTAGTATAACTTGTACATCGCGTTCAGTTTGTCAGACAGTATGCATTTTACTTACTAAAAACATAAAGGAAATACAGATGACGTCATCTGACATCATCAGTAATAAATCTATAATGGCGTCCTCTGACTACTCCAAGGACTCTTCGACCGAAAAAGTTCTTGTGGTAAAGTTTTGTGGTTTAACTTGAGCTCTAATGCCTGCTCATAGATAAATGATATCTACTAAATATTTTAAACAAGCCCATTCATGTCGGCTTAGGTTAGCTGACTGATTATCACTGATTCCTAAGTACTAGATCTCTATGCTATTTACAATGAATAGTTATCCCAATTTCGTAGCCCCTATTTCACTGTTGCCTCTCTATAGTCTCTAGGAACGGATACGGGTTCACGGGTTACATAGTACTTTGTCTTAGGTACACATTTGCGGTACGGGTAGGGTAGGGTAAAAAAAGTTTTTCCACGGGTACGGGTAGGGTATGCATTTTGCTGTACCCGCACATCTCTAGTAGCCGAGTGTTCTTGGTTCTGGAAATTTAAGGGTTAATAAAATTTTCTGTGATTACAGATAAACAGTCTATTGAATGATTAGGTTATAGTCGAGAGGTTATTTGTCTTTATTTGATGCTTCAAATGTCAGTTTTACCTTAGGTTTAATTAGACCAGTTGTTATAATATAAAAGGAGTTAAGCCTGCGTGTTGTTACATCAGAATGTAACTACAAAAATTCTTATTCCAGGAGAAATCTATATGAAATGTTCCATCTTTTGCTGTTTTGACATCTTTGAAACATCATGGGGATATGAGCATGCTTTTTTGCATACTTTTTTATTGTAATAGTAAATGAAAAATTTGACCGTTGAACTATTGCAGTAGATTGCATTGCTTTTTATTGTGTATAATTTAGATGAATTCATCAAATACATTTGACGTTCAGAATTAATAAGATGCTACTGCATTGCAAAGCAATTTGTGTGTCAGTATACAGAATACAGAAGAAGTATATCCTTTGGATGAAAGATGCAATTAATTAAATTCACTTGCATTAGGCAGCCATCTATAAATCAGTAATGAATGTACTTTGTCTATTGCCTGCAATGGTTCACAATTAAGTTTCTTTGGTGAATTTTTATTACGTTAATTTAGCAGCAATTTCTCTTCTTTTACAGCCTTTGTTATATATAGCTTCTTGAGTCTTTGCTATGAATATCTTGGTGGAGAAAGTTGTATTATGGCAGAGATTCATGGAAAGCCAATCAAGTGAGTTTGCTGTAATTTATTATTTTATTACTTACATTTTAATAATTGGGATTGTTTGATTTTGTGATCGATTGAATTGTCCACTGATACTTTTCTGGGGTTTGAGTGGGTAGAAATTTTCTCAAATGCGTGCTTCCTTGCAAAATGTTTAATTTTATTAATGTTGATACTGAATTGTAAGAATTCCATTATTTCCCAAAGCTGAATGCTTGATCAGTTAAGAGTGAGTTCAGTAAACAGATGTTTTTAAAGTATGTTGAAATTAGCTTATAGATGCTGGTAATGATATTCTGTTTGCAAGATACAAATATTCAAATTTCAAGGCATCAACTTTAAGTAAGATCGCCAACAGAGTTGTACGTGTGAAATCTTATTTATCAAGAAGTACATAGATACATGGACGCACTTGCGTGTGTGCGCGTGCACACACACACCAGGTAGATGTTCTTGTGCTGAATTTTAACAGTTAGTGACATTGAATGTTCGGCCTGTGTGACACTTAAATCACTCCAGTTGTATGGAAAGTTATTCTGTTTGCTATGGACTTTAGAGAGAGCCTGAGCGGCGCCAGAATATTGGTTTTTTGTTTTGATACCCCAAAACCCATCGCTATTCATTAATTTTGTAAATGAAATCTGTGCACTAGAGACGCGGCCAGTTTTGAGTCGCAGAATAATAATAATTAATACTGCGTAAAAATAAAAAATAGACTTGGCACCATCTATGAATAATACAAATAATCTCTGTTGTTATGTAAGCAAGCGTCATTTGCACAGATTCAATGAAATGGAAGGTAGTCCCTGTGCTGATGAGCGGCTGGCTGCCGGCAATGGTACTTAGGCTTCGTAGTTGTGCGAGGGTTTTGTCTTGTTTTTGACCCAGGTGCTCAGCCAGTTGACTCAGGGGTAAATAAGCACATGGGGTGGATACTCAGTTGAGGGTTATTGAAGGTCCTAGGCTTCGGTGATGTTGATGAGCTGGATGGAGGTCCTTTATACTTTTTGTTTTGCATATGTAGCATTTGTTTTTTTTATGTTTCAAGCGATCGTTGGCAATTTTATAGCTGTTCTGTTAGAAGATTCACTTGTTTATATATCTGTGGGTTTTATGTGCAGCAGATGAGTGGAATTACAGGGTTATCAAAGTAACTTTCCCACGTCCCCCAGATATTTTTAAAAAGTTTTACACATTTTTAGATTGCTTGCAAATTGAATGTGAAAATATGCAATAACTATTTCCTGTGCTGGATTATGCACTGTGGAGGCCAAATAGGCAGTCAAACTTTTTGGGCCACCAGGTTTACAATTTACAAAGTACAATTACTGAAATAATAAATTTCATAGTAGTGAAGTTGTTTAAATATCTTGAAAGTCAATTTGTGATCATTAATCATCTGTAAATTCTTAGTGCGTTCAAAACATTTGGAAAAGTTGATCGGACCATGTTGTCAGAAATGAGGGCATAGGATTGCAATGAATCTTCCAAATTGCATTGCGTTTTGCAGTTGATCTTCTAATTTGGCTGATGTCCTGGGCTTTGTGATTGTGGCACTATAGAAGTTGATTAGGTGATTTGAACAGGACCAATCTGGATAGTATCAATGATAATTGGTTGTCCCCTAACAGCAGTAGGATGCTGTGTGCATGTGTTTGTGTGTAACTCCTACTTGACGACCATATTTGTCTTTTACTATCGTTGCCTTATTTTGCTTGGAGAAAATCTCAAAAGCCATTGCTTTAACCTGCATTTTTACATAATTGCTTAATATTTTAAATTATAGATCGAGTTGGGTCTATTGTACTTGCTGCCTTGCTGGTAGACAATACACGATTACTTTCCTGCGCTTCTGCAAACAGGTATATGGCATCGTGCGATATCTAAATAATTTACGTTGCTCGTTTAGCACTTTCTTCATCTTATGTCTGTTCCCCTGTTGTACCGGTAAATGTTGCCTTGAAATTTTGTGATTGATTTATGTGTAATATAATATTTTTTTCATCACTTCCAAATAGTAAGGTTGTTTTGACTTAATGAAACAATATGAACTATTATATACAATGTTAGTAAGTAAGCAAGTCATTGGCCATTCTTGAAGTAATATGTACAGTAGGGATTTAGACACCTGTGGCTATTTTTGACATGATTGAACTTTTTGCACAGAAAAATTAAATAAAATTGTGGTGTTTTCTTATTAATTTGGAGCCATGTAAATTGCTATATCTCACCTAGTAAGGTACTAGCTAGCTCTGCCATGAAAGATTAGCTTATCTGCCCAAGTTCACTTCTTGCATTCTGAGGTTTTGTACCTTGTGCAATGTGCATTCACATTTTAACTGATACTGATATTGTTACTGAGAAAGGCATTGAAACTGAAAGTTGTAGCTGTCTTCTTTCTAAGAGGTGACTGCTACACAGCTATTACCCAACAAAGCTGTCTCAAGTACACTCCTACACAAACATATGCTACAACCATTTGCCACTGGAATGTATGAATCAATGAGAGGATGAAATATTTTTGGGAAAAGCAATGTATTTACAAGCACCAAAACAATTCATGAGGAATCATACAGTGCTTTGCATAGAGTTTTCATAATAAGTTGGTCCTTTATGTGCTACAAACTGTTCATTATATATACTGATGATAATTGAAATATTTGTTTAACTTTCAAGGCTACACTCCAGTTTTGCATTGTAAAGCCTTTGATGGCCATCGTTACGCTAATTCTGCAGCCGTTCGGTCTCTACAAAGATGGAGATTTCACGTATGAATGTCTTACTTATTTTCAACATGATTTGGCCTGTAGTTTTTGAATATATATTTTAATTGTTTAGGTTTGATTATATGGCAGACTAGACTGGGTGGTAATTGTTTTTCCCAATGGTGGGTTGACATTGGGAGTGGCAGTTTAGTTTGTTGATTGAATTTTTTTTACTAAAATGATATTGTCGATTTATAAATTGATATTATTTATCAGACTATTTACAGCATTCTGTATCAATTGCACATAATGTTTCGAATTATCTAGAATATACTTGTGTGAAATTATTTCAATTGATTTGTTCTTTTAGGGCATATGGTGGCTACTTGTATATTACGATTATATACAACATTAGCATCAGCTTGGCACTTTATGCGCTATTCCTGTTCTACTTTGCCACCAAGGATCTTCTACGACCTTATGACCCTGTTCTCAAGTTCTTGTCGGTCAAGTCCATCATCTTCCTCTCATTCTGGCAAGGTATGTGAATTTGACTTTTAAAATTTGCACTTGTTAAAACAGAGTTTTCTGCACTGCACGCTGTATCACTAGTATCATGTATTAACCCTTTGATGCCAACAGTTTGTATGATCAATAGGTTATGAAACGGAATACCGGTTTTACATGTCCATAGGGTTAATACATGAAATGGCATGTCTTGATGTTCAGATCTCTTTGTGAATTTGTTGATAAGTATACCTTAGCATTGTTATTTTAATCACGAGTAAAGCTGCTTTGTGAGTGCCTTGAAATAAATGTTTTATTTTCAGTAATTGAAGATTCTTTAAAAAATTTAAAATCTGATTTTATAGGATATACATAATTATACCATGCTTATTGAACTTATCTATTTATCTTTCACGCTAGTTGTTTTACTAGTGCTCGTCGATTTGCAGATTTCGAGCAATCTGATCGCGAGCTTAAATCTTGAATAATCATTTGCAGTAATTCAAGAATTTTGGATATAACTAGATCGATTACTGTGTGTATTTGCCAAGCTTTTTGATAATAATTTTGAAGTTATGTCTTTCTTTCACTGTACGGCCACTTGTCAAGTGCTGCATCTGATGATTTTTATGTTAATTTTTGGTTATGCGTGATTTCAAAACCTTTGCAGGTGTCCTTCTGGCAATCCTGGAAATGGCTGGCGTTCTCAGCCCAGTCTACGTTGAGGAGGGGGTCATCAGCATCGGCGTGGGAACGGTTGCCGCCGGATATCAGAACTTCCTCGTCTGCATCGAGATGTTTTTCGGCGCCATCGCGATGTACTTTGCCTTTCCTCATCGGCCGTACGCCAAAAACCAGCCGACGTCCATCAGCTGCGGAAACGGCGGCGGCGGCTCGCTCCAGAGCATCTCAAGCAACCTCAAGGAGACGATGAACCCGAAGGACATAATGGTCGACGCCATCCACAACTTCCACCCGCACTACCAGCAGTACACCCAGCACGATTCCCATGTGCCGAAGGAGGAACTCGAGGCCTACTACTACCACGAGCAACAGGCTCAGGTGAGCGGTACCTGCCCGCCTGGGCCGTTACCAGGAACAGCCGGTCGAGGCTTCCGCGGCAACCGCCGGGTCGAGTTCTCAAGACTCGGCCAAGATGGCGGCTGCGTCTGAAACAAACGCTGCGGCAATCATGCCGGGGCTGACAAAGCACAAGATGAATGAAAAAGCTGTCTTGTTGACTGCTGCTGAGGAATTGGCCTAATATTTACGGAGCAGAGTTATTATTAATAATGTTTGAAGCTAAAGAAGAAACCCCAAATTATCGAAACTGAGAGTTGTCTGGCCTTGTCTCTTGTAAATTAGACCAGATTGCGCTGGTTCCATGCACGGAGCTTCATATGTTTTGTACAGGTACCAGTGTCTTTATTTCTTGCATTCCCGTCGGTTTAGTATCTTTGGTGAAGTCATAAGATGAATTAATATGTAATATTTGTGCCAGGCATTATGTAGTTGTACTATTTCAGCTGCCCAAAAGTGGCTTGCTCTTTCATTAGATGTCATGCTGTGAGGATTTCAAATTAATTTTTTTGCAGTTTCTAAAAATTGGCAACATCTGCTCTGTTGCTTGCTTCTCTGTAAATCATAGTGTTTCACCTCATAACGTGCTGAACTAGAGGATTTGCTTTAAAAACATGGTGCTGTCTTTTTAACTTTTGTCATCTAGCCTTGACTCTATAGTCCAAAGATTGTGGCATATGTAGAGATAGATGTGTGGAGTCTTGACTATAGTGGAATAAATATACTAAATATACGAATCTGTATGTTCTAGGCTCGTTGTTTTATAAAAATCGTCTCACTGTTAAAGGAATAGCTCAGCTCAGATGTACTAGCTCAATTTTTTTTGGATGCTTGGAATATTGCAGCAGCTTTATATGAGTGTCATTTATTATGATGGTTTATGACATTTTATTTTTGCATGCCACTATTATTAGCTGAACGCAAACATATTTAATGTGTCTATGTGGCATATTTTAATATTTTTGTGGAAAACTTTATGATGTGTAATAGGTGATCGCTGTGATGTGTCTGTTGCCAGGACATTTCATAGCAAAATATTGTTATGTTGAAAGTTTCCATCCAATTTAACTTTGGAGTATAGTGTGTGAATTAATTTAGTTATTTTATAGCGCATCGTACGGTAGTTCTTGGTCATTGTTCTTATGTTACACCTAGACGTTATGAATTTTGGTAGACAAGACATTGCCACTTGTTATTGTTTCACTAAGTCGTTCATACAGTATTTACTTGTTTTGTGTTAGTATAATCATGTATGAGACCGTTTATGAGGATTTTGTTTTATGCTTTTATATTCTGTGTTTAGTGGTTATTTTATTTCTCTTTTGATGAAGATGGAAGCTTCAAGTTTGATGATAATTTATGATCTTGCATGAATGTATTTGAATTGTATTATTCAGTTTTTAATCGTAGGGTCCATCCATATAGTACGTACGCACTGAAGGGAGGGGAGGATTTAGGAGATTTTGCCTATGTAGGTTGTGCAAACGGGGAGGGTAGTTCAAAATATGCCTTTTTTGCGTGCATAGTGTGTACTGTATGGATGAACTCATATTCAATGGTAATCACTGGATTGTGTGCGAGGCATTTACGTACTGCTTATTTCTGTTTATTTTTAACTCTGCTGTGGTCATTTTGTAGCATATTAAAAGTACCTAATCCCATGCAAATTGCCTTCAAAATAACATAGGAAGGAAATGATTGTTTCTTAAGACAAACATTGACCTGCATCTCAGGACAATTGTTTAATGTTTTGTAATATAGCATATTCATTGTATTCATTATATAACTTTTACATTATATTCCCATTGTGCAAGTTTTACTGTATTCAGAACTGGAAAATGTCAGATTACCCAATTAACATGCATCGAGATTATTGTACCACATGCTGTGAGATCTTACTTCTATATTTTATTTTTAGACTTGCATTTGTTGAATTAACTGTGGACTAATTTGTTTCCACGGCTATATACAAATTGTGTATTTAAAATCAGTATTGTTACTTCATCACATTTTAATTCATTGCATACATCTTTCAGTCTTGTTTAGCTATGTTGCTGGATTAAGGAATTAAAAGGAGACGAGTTGAAAAATGTTGTCTGTATGGCCTACTTATCATATATTAATTCGTTGGTTATTTCATATTATAGAGTTCTTACAAGTTTGCCATTACTTTATACTTTTGTGGCCGCGCTGTAGGAGCCGTGAACATACATTCAAGATTTTAGGGTGACCTTTTTTTCTTATATGAAATGTACCGTATGTGCAGAACATTGTAATGTATTCTAAGTGATTGCATCTCATAGTTTCATTAACCAATCTTGTGAAAAGTATTAGTCTGGCTCTTTCCAAATGAGTGTGTGCTTGCCAATGCATAGCCAGTGTTCAATTTTTCAAAAAGCAGTGGGGGATCAGACCTCTTCCACCCAAAAATTTTCAACCTCCAGTGAAGGTGAATGGCTATTAACAATTTGTTACGTCCACTGGGGTCAGTAGCTATCAGTGGGGTGCTGACCCTGAGAAAATTGAGCACTGCATGTAGTCTATAAAAGTGCAATTTTCATATTTACAGTAAGCTTCCACATTCTGCTTTTGTCATGAAGTGTAATTATGGTGTGCTTTGTAAGTGTGCATTTTGCAATTTTATTATGAACTTAGACAGATGTATATGAAATGAGACATTATTAAATACTAAATCATGAACTTAATGTGGCATTAAATTTCAGATGATCAAAGAACTTCTGTAGTGCCACTGATGCATTTTGGAATTTTTTGGCAACGTGTCTATAACTATAATTTCTTTAATTGGTGCTTTATTGTGCCCATATATATATATATTAGAGCTGTAAATGTATTAATATTCTAATGGCGTTAATTTTTTTTAAGAGATTTGTATTTTACGGCCCTAATAATTATTCGACACATTTTGAAAATTACATGTTTTCAGTGGAATTCATTGTCTGACATTTTCTGCTTGTAATTGATAATAAACATTTAAATGTAAAATTATACTTAATTCATTGTCCTCTACATGAATAACTGAATTAAAGCTTTTGTATGCTGTATTTTGCATGTGCAACTCCCATTTTTATTTTAATAAGTGTTTTCATACTTGCACATGAAGTCACATGGAATAAAATGCCTGTAATGCTTAGAAAATTTGAAATATGAAAAAGTGGAAAATAGAGAAGGTGCATTGACAATATATGGCTCAGGAAATTGCTTACACAAAAAGCCGAGGATCTCTCCGCTGATTTAACTAGATATCGGCAAAGAACTATGGGAGAGCGTTGATGATTCCTATTGTTAGAACCATAAAGAAATAATGCACACTATACAGTACATCACAGATCCAATCAAATTTATTATTTTTTCACTTAACAAACATCTAATCAAAAGTCACATTTTCATGTACCGGTAATTTTATTTCTCTTTAGTTCTATCGATTCTTCTAATCAGAAATGTCCCATGAAAACCAACATCTTTCTGTAGGTTTAGAACTTGAAAGCGGTTGAATTGCCAAGATCTGGAGCCCAGCCACGTCTAAACCGATAGATAGGATGCTATAAAAATAAACAACACTCGATTTTAAGTAATCAAGCTAGAAATCGATGTTCAGTGACCCCCCCACTGGTATGGGCTGGCCGAGGTGCCGGGGTCAACAATTTGGGATTTAACCTGTGCAGCTCTCCACCACCCACTGAAGGCTGCAAATTTTGGGATTGTAGTTGAAAATCATCCAAAGGTTAAAACATAAATTTACGTTTTAAAACATTCTTGCAACAATTTTGTACATGTTTACAATATAATATACAATGGGGGAAAGAGGGGGGTTATGCATCTTGTGTTTTATATGTAAAACCTAAAAGCAATGGCTGATATGAAAGCAGTTACTTGTGAGCCAAGATATAGGGTTACTTCTGGAACAACATTTCACAAAAGTTCTTGCTGTAAAGAAACTTGACTGAAAGGTAAAAGAACTCTACCAGAGGCTATTCAACACATGTGCACACACCACATTGACAAACCACCACATTGTCATTAATTATGCACAAAACCACAAGCCCAATTCTTGTCAGGACACCATTACTTAGTTAGGCCTACTTACCTCTCCGTAAAGCCTTCTGAGAGCAGGTGTATCCTCGGGCTTCGCGAGCAGTTCAGGACAGCCAAATGGTGGTTCCTTCATCATTATTGAAAGACGACTGTTCTCATGGTCGAGGCTAAGAAACACCACAACTTTACTGTCGTGTTATTTTTCTCCACACAAAGACCACAGCACCACAAGATCTTTGCATCACTGCAATTTATGTGCATACCACAAGTTCTATTTAAAGCTTAAATCAAGAAAGCAAAACACATTCGTTAATTTCTTTGTACCAAGGGGCCATCCACATATTACGTACGCATCGAGGGAGAAGGGGGGTTCGAGATTTAGGCGATTTTGCGTACGGAAGCGTACAGGGAGGGGGTCACAACTGAATTAATAATAGGGGGGAGGGTTAAAATGTACTGTGTGCAACGAGGGGGTGAAAATATGCCTTTTCGCGTACGTACTATATGGATGGCCCCCAACATTAAATTTATACAAAGAAAGTTGCTCAGTTGGTCTTACAATCGACGCATAAACATGTAATCATCTTCTTCCTTTCGGCTCCAGTCATCAAACTTGGTATCATCCAAATGTTCTCTCTCTAGTTTCAGCAACTGAATCTCTTCGACAATCTTTGAAGCAAAAGCAGATAAACACAAAAAACATATTACAAAAACTGACCAGTCTGCAAATTATAATTTGTATTTGTGCCTTTTATTTATTTAGTATCTATGCAATTCATATTTTTCATATAAACTATACCAGACCACCAGATTGAGAGGGGAGGGAGGGAGAAAAAGGGACGGTGAAAGGATGGATTGGACAAATGAGAGGACAAACACATGCACACACAAAGTTAGGAAACTATACAGGCTACAAGATATACAGGCAATGTTTAAAAAATGGTGTACTCCATAGGCAAACATGGGGCCGTTGGAGAAACAAAAAAAGTTTCTGCTACTGCCAGGACTTGAACCACGGACCTCAAGATTAGCAGGCCAGTGTGCTAATCACTGTTCCACGACGCACCCATATAAACAACGTCAAGTCAAACAGGATGTGCCTTCAAGCTCTGCCCATTTGGTTGCTCCGCCCAATATTGCTTTTGGTTGCCTAGCAACGGTCATAAAATGACAGCAGCACATCATCCAATGAGAACATGGTTATACAAACACAAACAGACAGACGGGAAACTATATATATATATATATATATATATATATATATATATATATATATATATATATAATTATTAAATTATTATTACATGGCAGCTAATGCATCCTGAATCATTCACAAAGTGAAAACTTGTAAATGGAGCAAGTCAGGGATGATCATCAAATTGCCCAAGGTTGCTATGCAGTGGCTGGGGTAAGATTCAAACCCCCCTACCTGCCAGCTGCGTGTCAACAAACCTACCACTATCTCGTTGCACCCCAGCATATTAGTCTCTCCATACAGTGCATGGCTACCTACCATGTGCATGTCGGTGTCATTGGCAACTTCTGACCAGTCAATTTCAATAACTTCACCTGACTGTCTAACAAAACACATTTACAATCATCAGTGCTTCATTTGCTCTGCAATAAAACAAAGTATCTACTAAAATATTACAATTTTAAGAATCCGGAACAGTCAAAAATTTTGGTTGGGGTCCATCCATATATTATACATGCACTGAGGGGAATCTGCATACGAACGGTGCGTGCAACGGGGTAGGGGTTGAAAATATTCCTTTTCTTGCATACATACTATATGGATGAGCCCTTGTCTTCCTCCTTTCAGACCAAAGAATACTAGAATCACTAAATGCCCAGTAATGTAATGTCATGACACATTCACCCAAACCACACAGCAGTTAAATCAAATCTAATAAGATCAACAATACGCTAAAAATCAACTATATGCTTTAAAAGTTTACACTATCATAATAAATATAAATAATAACATTGTAAATATGTAATCTGAACGAAAAATAACTTACCTCATTGAAACTAGAAATTTATCTCGATAAACGTTCTGGATGGTTCTCAGATAATCGTCAGAGAGGACCTTGCTGTTAACTTCTCGTGGCTAAGAGACCCCAAAATTAACAACATCTTTTAGGAATGTAGAATATTACAGTACTCTAGATAATGACAGATTTACTAAACTTTTAATTTGGTTATAATTCAGCTGTTTTCATTGCATCATCAGCTAATTCTCAAAGTAATATGTTAGTGGAGCTATTGAGTTTCAATGTTTAATTGATTGATTGATTGATTGATTGATTGTGAGCAAGCAAGTGATTGCTTAACTGTTATCATCAGATCATGTTATCATAACTTATGTTATCATCAGCTAATTCCCAAAAGTAATAAACTATTGAGTTTCAAAATTGATTACTGATTGACTGAAATGAGCAAAATAAATTCAATTACAAATTGCAAAAATTTACAAAATGTGAAATAAATTCTTAAAATTTCAATACTCCCAAGCATGCATTCTAGTAATATTTAACAGATTTTATGAGCTATTCTTCATAAAAGTTTATCTCCACGTACATCATTTCTGGCTTTGATTCTCTGGCGAAGAGTTTCAATTGGAGCATCGAGAAAGATGGTCAGATGAGGCTTGAACAGCTCACAGATGCTGTTATCTCGCAGCTCATAGTAATACTTAATGACTAAAATTTTTACATATAAAACAGTTTATTAAATACAAGACAGCATGATTTTATGCAAAGGTCCATGCAATTAATTTGCTAATAACACACTACAGTGAAACCTGCTTAATTGCATGGGTGCCGTGCAAGCCTTGCTTATGCAATTAACTGGGCTATGCGAATAGCCGGGACATCTGATAATTAATTGTATGAACAAAACACTGGTTCGGGTTTTTATGTTGTTAAGCGATTATGGGGTTATGCAATTAAGCGGTATGCGATTAAGTGGGATCCACTGTACCTGATTTCCTAAAAACATTCAAATTGTCATCAAACCAATTTTATAATCAATCAGAAACTAAACAAGTGTGTAATGTGTGATGCAAAGCAATTCAATGATGTAAACAACTCTTCGTTTTGATTATCAAAATCACAATCTATGATTAAGTGTTTTATTTGACAACCTGCACATTCACAGGTCCCACAAATGCAACTGAGATGTGCACACCCAAGTGCATTCCTTTGGACTCAAATTTCCCAATAACAGGCACTGTAATTCACTCATAGAACGGTGATAACCACCACACAACCAAGTGACACCACCAATTACCAGCTATGAAAATGGAAAGCAAGGATACAAATGGCATTTTTTTTCATGTTTCAGCTTCTAGTTATCAGCCAGATCTTTGAAAATCTTATATTTTACCATCATTTTGTCAAGTTTCAATCATGTCATCCTCTTGAGTAGCTAACATTCCCAAAACCCATTTACATCACTGGCTTACTTACTGACTTACTTGAGTTTTTCAAATTTCATTAACGGCTATGGATAGCGTTACAGAGAGGGTTTTCTGGTCCCCAGATACTAATCTGAAAGACAATCTATACAATAAAATTGTCTGCTACAATCACAGCAAATAGAAAATTTTTTCAATGCATGTCTGTTTAACAACAAACTCACATTCCGGCGTAACCCATTTATGACGCTTGCATGCTTCCACAAAGACCGAGTCAGAGTAAACTGATCTCACCAGCACAACTCCTTGACCTGAAACACACCACCAAAAGGAATTCAATTAAATACTAATGCTACCCTTGATATTATGAAACTCTCAAAATTACTGTCATGAATATAGACTCAAAACTTCATTTACTCTTTACATTCCACGTCCTCATCATTGCAACATAGAACAAATTCATCAGCGTCCAATATACTATGATATTCAGTTTATGGACTAAATATTCCTGTCAGCTGTCATAGAAAAATCCTGCTATTTTGCATCACAAGCAGTGGCATATTTACCATTGGGCCATTTGGGCCATGCCCCCCCCTTTGGTCTTGATGTCAAGCAAAAAAAAGAAAAAAGGTCGTCAACTTTTTTCCAAAGTTGTAACTTGTCAGGTCGAAAGTGTCTGGCCCCCCCTTACCAAAATCCTAAATACGCCACTGATCACAAGTTTACCATCATGTTTCTAAATAGGATGCAGATCCTCTTAACAAAAACAAATACAACTATAGGCATGTTTGCCATACCAAATAGACCAAAGAACATAAGCTATGGATTTCAAAAATTATTCATAAGACTGTTATTAAAAGGTAAAAACTTGCAGGAATGAATTGCAATAACAAATATTAGTTCTTCCAAAGCAATAACATCTCTACAACCAAAAGTACATGAACACTAAGAAGGTACTTTCCCGTTATCCGGACCCCAGTGAAGTGTAATGGCTTTTCGGTCGGGAACCTGACCCTAACCCTAACACTAACCCTGACGCCAACTACACCATCCCTCTACTGGGGTCCGGATAACGGGAAAGAACCCTAAGAACATTATGAACAACATCATAACACTAAACAATTATAAAAATTATACACACACACACACATAGCATGAATAACGTTACCTGTGCTAAGCAAATGCTTCAACGCCAGCATATAGTCAAAAAATTTCTCTTGATACCACTGAAGCTGCAACCTTCCAACGTAACCATTCTCTGGATGCTTTTCAGCATAGAACTTGGCGAGATCGTAGGTCTGCGCGCTGGTCGGGAGCAGCTCATCCAGCTTACGCGTATCATACGCGTATTCTTTATTGAAGAAGCATTTGCTATCCTGAGTGGGACCGAAGAATTTCAGATCGAAATTTGAGGCCAGCTTCTTGGCAAATTCCGTCTTGCCGACCCCGACGTTGCCCTCGACGACGATGACCTTGCTGTTTTCGTTGAGACGAGGGATGGTCTTGTCGTAGTAGCTCTCCAGCAGGCCGTACTTCTTCCTCTCGTAGGGGAACGGCTTCTCGTACGGATACTTTCCACCGTACGTGGCCTTCAGCGTCGCCACTTGGACGACCGTGCCGGACGCTGCGAAGACCCTCAGTCGCGGCGTACAGTCGACGACGCCCTGGCGGTGCAGCTGCGCAGCTACGGAAAGAGCGACTCTTCCGTGCCCACACCGACCGACCGTCAGTGCCATTGATGATTCGCTTTATTCCAACGAAATCTTCGTTTAATGGAAAAACTTTTTTATGATATTTTTTCATTTTCAATGACCTTCCCTACCGGAAGCGCCTACCTGGCATGCGCAGAATCTCGATTTTCTAATGCGCCATTTTGAGTTTGTCCGTTTGCTAGTCCAAAATGATGATTTGTCAAACATTTAAGTTTTAAGAGTTGTGAGAAATAGCAATAATGAGATTCAGTTCTTCATGCGGGTTACAGTGACTATAAAACAGTGCAGATGCAACTGAACCAATTAAACCAGATATAATCAATTTTGTTATTTATTTGCAAAAGCAAAACAAATCATTTAACAATGATGATTATGATTGTGCAACTATTCTGCTAGGTTAATTAAATAAGTAAATGCAGTCCTAGAATAATATAGTATCAGCGAATAACAACTATTGAATATGGCAAAAATACTATCACTTTGCCTGTCAAAACCTGTCAAAATACTCCGCATCTTTTCATCGACGTATTCAGGTGTATAAACCTGGCAATCAGGTTCTAGATTAAACCTATAGTTTTTTCTTTACGCCGTAACTCATGCCGTAACTGACCCAAGGATTATATAGCTGTACATTTTTTAATTGTTCCAAAGCGGCAACATGTCATATATAGCGGCGCTATAAGGCCAATGTAGTGTTTTGCTGTCTGCGGAGGACGAAAGAGGTTTGTAATATAAAGCATTAGAAATTGCAAATCTCTGACAGATTATTATCTACGATACTAAAGCGTAACAGAAGTATTTGCTAGTTTTATGTACTTGTCTCTAATTTGTTTGCAAGTGATTTATTTTAGTTGCTATATGGATGCACTAATTATCGTTCAAATTGAAGGGCACATATCAAATCAATTATCGATCAATAAACTTCTATGGCGCCGCTATCATAATGCCTAGGGCGTCAGCCGATGGCGCGCTAAATCGAATCCAAATTGGAGCCAGGTCAAGTCGGAAAGGTCAGTCAGATCAGCGGAGGATCAATCCAGGGGGATAGGCCAGCCAAACAGGACTAGATCGAAAAGGACAAAATGTGCTGGTTAATGGTTATACGAAGAGATGTTGATGATGAATTCCAAAATCTAGGGCCAAACACAGAGAAACAACTAGTGCCAATGACTGTATAAAAATGAGTAACAGCAAATCCTGCCGAGTTTAAATGTACAGATCCCACCAACACTGTTTCACGAAACAACAATAATAAAAGAACTATAAAATACTAACTTTGAAAATGGATGAGGGTTAGGTTTGATGTTAAGGTTAGGCTAGCCCTAGCTCAAGCTTTGCTTGTATTGGTGGGATCAAAAGATAGCTGGAGGGTACTTCTACTGTGCCATGTTATTTTCATTTGTCAGGCGTGGGGTTAAAGCATAATAATTCAAAATTAAGTTTGCGGTAGGTAGTACAGAAGCTTGTTTCTTGCAATGTTAAGCAAAGTGACAAGCCATAATTTTTGCAGGAAGTAATAATCATCCTCAGTTCTTGCAAGCTTAATGCTTACAACCAAACTGCATAGGAGTTTTAGCAAAAATGTACAATCCTGATGCATTTTACTAATGGGAATAAAACATATCTGAAATTTTTGAATTGATGTCAGATTGCATTTGTTAGTTAAGTATTAAGACAATGCTAAATTAGCTTTATTTTCTTTCTGCTATAATTCATATTTGAATTCATTTTTCAGGAAAAGCAATAATGGCAGGGTTGCTAAAGAAGACGACAGGTTTGACAGGCCTAGCTGTTGCTAGAGATCCACACAAAACCCTCAGTGCTATGTATGAAAAAATCCTAAGTATTGTTGGAAATATGCCAGAGAGTGCAGTTTATCGCAAACACACACAGGTTTGATGTATTAAATATTCTATTTGTTTTGATGAGTTAGAATACTTCAAATCTATTTCATGTAACCAGTGCTTGGTCGATCATCATTAGCATAGCTAAAGTTCAACAATAAGGGGAACACCCAGGTCTTTTCAGACCGACATTTCCCATTTTGTCGAGAGGGTTTAGGAAGCATTGTGAGCACCTTCAACAGGTCTGGGACAGAACCTCGACCAAAAAATTTAGGGTACTATCGGATTCAAATATGATGAAATGTTTTCAATAGTTTTGCACAAATCTTACAACCAGTCCAAGCCTTAATAAGCAGGCACCCTGGCTCTCCACTTAGTGGGGTCTATGACAGAGCCATAGTCACCAAAAATGTAGTACAATACAGTACTGGTTCAAATCTTGAAATTTTGAACAATTTTTTTACTGTGACAACTATTGGCCATTCCTCTACCCCAGGAGTGGCCAACTGGCGAGCCACGTGCGGCCTGCTGATTGGCAGCCCTCAGGGCATCTTTCCAAGTAAATTTTATTGGTCCAATTTATGCTTACAATATTGAGTCATGAGTAAGACTTTTAGTTCCTGTGCTTAATTTAGTAAAATAGTAACTTACTTAACGAGTCCGGATAATTTTTTTCCAAGACAAACCACCAAATAAATTATTGTATGCACAAATGGCAATTGAAATTATGTTTAAATGATTCAGTCATGTTTAATTGTCCAATGTCCCTACTGCACCTTCGTCCACTACATAATTTTGTATCATCTGCATAGGACAGCCACACCTTAATATCATACAGTATTTAGAAGTTTTACATATTTTAATTAAGTAACCATTGCCATGAATATCTCTGTTGCAGGCCCTTGTTGAGGAACGACTCAAAGTAGTGAAATCTGAACCAAATGTGGAAAAATTGGAGACAAAGATCAACTGCGGTCAGGTGGAAGAACTGATACTCCAGGCTGAACGTGAACTGAGGTTGGCTCGCAGGATGTTTGAATGGAGAGCCTGGGAGCCTTTAGCACAAGAAGCCCCACCAAATCAGTGGAAATGGCCTATCTAAACACTGTATTAAAAACTAGCAACAAAAAATAACTTCATTTACAGTAAATGAAAACCTGATGCTGTAACATTTGTGTTTGTTTATCATAATACATTAGGTACCATACAATTTAGAACATTAGGATAGCACAGGAATAAGTAGTATTAGTAGTTTTCGGAGTTATTAGTGATTTTAATTTAAAATTCAATGTGCTTTAAAATAAGTACTTTAAATGTAACAGAAGCATTTGACTGTTCATATAGCAACATTAGAAATATTTCCTTTAGAATAAGAAGATAAACTTTGGCCTGCTTCAATAGTAATGAACTTCATTTGTGTTTCTTGAAATACTGACAAAAATTTCCTTCCTGGACTATACCCATTCTACTGTACATTTGCTTAATGTAGATTTTGCAAAATGTCCAAATGCAGTCACACGTTATCATTGCACAAGCACTATCAATAAAAAAAAGTGATGCCAGCAACCAAATTACCGGTACTGTACTGACAAATATTTTAAAGCTGTTATGGCATTTAATTATGCAATTGTAAACACTTCATTAAATCAGACATGAAGCAACACTAGATAAACAGCTTAAAATCCTTAAATACTATGGGTCTTCAGAGCCTGTAAAAACTTTCTATAGGGGCTGTCCATTAATTATGTCAACAATTTAGGGAGAGGGGTTTGGAAAAGTTTGACAGGGGGTGGGGAGGGCAAGAGTAGTTGACATCAACAATAATTCAATTTTTACAAATAATCAAAAAATAGGAAATTTCATGGAATACTACTTATTACAATGGAAAAAAGCATGACAAAAAAGGTTATCACCACCACATTTTGACACGATGAGCAAAAGTGAAAAAATGGTCATCGCTGCAAAAATAATAACCTTGTTATTGGGACTGTAATTGATCTGGGGAGGGGTCAAAAGTTTTTGACATAATTATAGGGGGTTAACTGAAAGTTGACAGTTGTTGACAAGGGGGAGGGAGTCAAAAATTGCCCAAAAATTGTTGACATAATTAATGGACAGCCCCATATCTATAAGAACTTACACATGAAATATATTTTTATATACATGTCGATAAGCTCAGTCGAAAATAGTCCTTAAAACCCACAAAGGACATTTATATAAAAACTTAATTTATGTCCACTAAAAGTCAAATAAAACCAGACAATTTGACACAATTCACAGGCAATTTAAGGTAACTGCTACATTTAGAAAACTTGTAAATCATGTCAGCAGTTTGTAAATGTTATAAACATTTCATTATAATGATAAGCTAATGATGGACTTGTCAAATGGTTTTATTGCATCATATTACTTATAATTAAAGTCACTCATAAAATAGCTTATTAGACCAAGACTTATTTAATCATAAGTTTATGATGTTTCTTCCACATGATTTCCTTTCTCTTGTTCATGCTTCAACTGAAGACATTTCCTGATTTCTAGTCCAATAGCTCGAGCCATTGGTGGTGGAACTGCATTTCCAACTTGGCGATGACGATCAAGAATGTTGCCAAAAAATCTGTATGTGTCCGGGAACCCTTGAGAGCGAGCACATTCTCTCACGCTCACAACTCTATGCTGCTCCGGATGAAGAACTCGACCTTGCTTGCCCATTGGCTCGGGGTTGGTAACAGTGGTGCTGAAAAAGCCGTCCCATTCAAGTCGGCCGTACAGGCCAGCCCAATGATTGTGGCGGTTTCCAGTGTGCGGAAGGCACCACGGAACGATGGTATTGAACTGACGATGCATCGGATCACAAGGATTGCCCTCAGCACAAGAACAGACTCCTCTTAGTTCACCAGAACATGATTTCCCATTTCGTTTGTCATGGTGAGTATAACGCAGTTTCTTTGTCTTGTTGCCATCAGAAAGTCTGACCTCAATGTTTGGAAGGTCTCGCCAATCAGAGCCTGGGGCAAGAGGTATTTGCTGCATTCTTGCCAGCACAAGCGCGCTCATTTCTTTACAGATATGATCACGCAACACTGGCTGGTACTGGTTGCCTCGAATGTGTCTTTGAAAGTGTGATTGTGGATCTGAGTTATATGCAATTTCATCTGTCTTCGCCCCATTCTTTATATCTGGAAGATCCGACATGGAATCACGAACTGTTATCGTACGAAATGGAGCAGCACCAATTCCTTTCACACAGCTCTCGTATTTCTTATCATCGATGACTACAGACAGCTGCATAGCCCTCGGTGAGAAAGTGTGTAAAGGTTGCGGGTACTGTGGAAGCTTTTCACCAGGGGCTGCTGCCAGAATTATAGCCCTACGCCTTGTCTGTGGCACTCCATAGTTTCCTGCTTGCAAAATGCCAAATGTGCATTGATATCCCATCTGAATAAGGCAGCGCATGGTCAATTTCAAAACCATGGAGCGCTTAAATGAAACAAAATTTCTGACATTTTCAAGAACAAAAAACTTTGGCCTATAATAGTCACAGTAGCTTAGGTAACTGGCAATGAGAGAGTTCTTGAATTTGGAATATTCACGCGAGTTGAACCGGTTCATTCCACTAAATCCCTGACAAGGAGGTCCACCGCAAAGCAGTTCTACCTCACCTTTCTGAGGCAATCTTTGTCCGCTGGCATTTGTCTTCTCGCCATTCATCACCAAAGCCAACAAGTCATTGCAGTCATCGGAGAAGACAGTACACCCAGGATTGTTGAGCCGGAAAGCCTGAGCAGCCGGTTCTTCCTTTTCAATTGCCCACAGTGACTCTGCAATATCAGCTTGATGGAAGCCTTCAGAAAGTCCACCACATCCAGCAAATACATCAAGGCACCGCAGTTTTGGTGTCCTAGTTTCAACTTTCTCAGGATTTTCATCCTTAACCTTGTCCTTTAATGGCTTAGCCTTACCTTTGCCTTTACCAACACCCTTGCCTTTACCTTTCTGAAGTAGATTTTGAACTTCAAGCGGAGCTTCCTCAAATTGCTTTGTTTCTGCATTATACGTCTCTTTGAAAAAGAAGCGATTTGGTCCACCTTTGAAGTACTCGTCAATTGTGGCACGGCTGTCTAAGAGATCCTCGATAAACATTACCTGACATTTGCCAAACATGTCTGCAGCAGAAACTTTTGCCTGTTCAGAGCTCCAATAGAGAAGGTTAAGATCTGTTGTCTGTCCACCCAATTGTCCTTTGTGGGTATTCTCGGGTCGGTAAAACTTCTGAACAGTAAAGAAGACATCCTCGCTGCAAGGCTTGTTACCAACATCCTTGTTAACGAAAATATTCAGTATTTTGGCAACGCGGAATGGCTCAGGTACTTTTTCATTTGAACCTTTTATGTAGTCACCTTTTTTCCTATATGCTTCTGGATAAAGGTCTTCATCCACTTCTTTGCTTCGTTCCTGTTTTGTAGGCTTGGTTGGAGGGATTTTGATAAGAAATCCAAAGCTGTCTGGGTCAAAGTAGGCACAGTCTCCAATTTTAATCTCTTCGCCTTGATAACACAGACTACTATAAAATATTCTGCCCGATTTTACTGAATCGCTTGGTGATTCTGCAATATCACCCAGAACTGGAATATTATAAAGTTCACTCTTTTTTATACGTTCACAAGAAGGGCAAAATCTGGAGGTTCCAGAATGCTCTATCATCCTAAGATCTTCCTCTGGAGGATCTTCAAACCTTGCCATGTCAGGATCATAAGATTTCTGGAAGAAAAACGACCGACCATTGTCTTCAATAACGAGCTCATTCGATTCCTTCTCAAGTCCACCCTTCATGAACCAGTCTTCCACAGGTTTCTTATATAGCAAATTGGCTTTATACATGACAAAACTCAGCTGCACATCTTGACAATCATCAACAATAAACAGCTCCAAAGGATCTGATGTCTCTCCCAAAAGGGTATCACTGCCCCTGTTGAACCATTTGGCATGGAACATTTTCTCTCCCATTGACGTTTCCCACATGTATCGTACCTGACCAACATACAGTGGAACAGAAGGATCATCAGGCTTTACACAGACATACTCCCCCACTTTCACTTTTTCATCATTTACAAGTACTGCTTCATAAAATGACCTATTTCCTTCTTTCAAGACCACATCTCCAATCCATTCCACTTGACTAGTGATCTCGCTAAAGAGATGTTCAGGTCTAGATCGGCTGCTACCAGAATCTTTTACTTTTGATTCAACTGGATTGCTTGCATAATCTGTTTCTTCGTCATCAAGAATATCATCTTCTTCAGCTTCTTTCACGGCCATATTGGGACATCGTCTTAAATTACACGCCTGCTTGGAACGCCCTGAACCACCAAATTTGACCATATCAAGACACGCTTTGCACTGGCCACAGTCAGACTGCTGGCACGTCTCACAGATTCCACAGCGTGTTTTCTTTGTTCCATGACCCTTTTCGTCAATCTGTCCCTGGAACATGCTGTTGAATATTTTCTGTACCAGAGGTGTCACAGTTGCCATGGTGTCCTTTGATAAAGATTTGTCTTTCTTCTGCTTCGTTTCTTTTCTCAGTTCCTTCCTCATTGCTCGCCTCTTACCCAGAGTCACACCGGCCAATTTTATTAGTGCCCTCACACACGGCACGGTAACAAGAAGAGTCTCGTCTTCATCAGCGGCCTCATCATAGCTCTCCACCTGATCAACCACCCACTGTGAATGGCGCAGCAGACTGTCTTCTGTAAAACTTGTAGTGCTATGCAAGGGAACTGTTGTCTGAATCTTATTCACTAGGTCCTCATATGTTGCCAAAAGGTTATCCTTGAGAAATTCAATCACAACCTTACTCAACTGAATCTTTTCCATCATCACATCCATATATGGTTTGTATTCCTCACTAGGAGCCATGAGAATATAATCTGCAAATGCAGTACTGAATCCAATAAGAGCATTCTGACCACCATCAAACCCTGCTGTCCACCATTCATTAATAGGACCCATGTTCCGGGTACATATTCCACCCTCGATGTGAGAATTTTCCTCATAAATTGGCTTCACGTAGCCACTGAAGTACAGTTCAATGTTCTTCTCAATCAGGCCAGTGTCAAATGGACATAGATGAGTGCATTTGTCGTACACACTGAAATGTGTGATTTTGTGCTGCGGTCTCTCATCTGCTTCGTCGATCATGTCTTCAGTGCCAGTGAACAAGGAAAGCTTGGGATCGGTTAAAGTGACAAACTCTTCAAGGCATCTGATGGATCACCTGGAAACATTCTTAAGTCTGGGTTGTTCAAAAGTTGGTGACATTCTTTGCATCTTACAAGAGACATTTTCTCTTTCTCACAAACAACAATTTTCTCTTCCTTTGGATTGATATCGTTGTCCAACTTAATTCGTTTCTCTTCTGGTGGCTGAGGACATTTTGCGTTGCTTTCCTGGGACGTACCATTTGACTTTCTCTTGCTCTGACATTGAGCAAACATAGACACTATACTTGGTTGATTTTTGAGGTTCGCATCCCTTTTGGTTGGCTTTTTGGTTTCCTCTTTATGATCCTTGCCATTGCTCTGTATCTCATCCACTTGCTTCTGCTGTGAACATTTCTCAATGGCAGAATCTGATAAATGCAGCTCTTTGCCATTTGATAGTGAAGGTTGCTCCTTAATACTACCAGATTTAGTGAGATCACTAGGATCTCCACTGCTGACATCTTTCACCAGTATGTCTCCTTCCATAGAACAATCTCCACCACCATTGTCGTTGTTTGCCATGATGGTCAGACCTATGCAAAATAACAGTTGCTATTCAACAGTTAAGAGCACCGGCTCCATAATTTACATGTTATATTTAATTAAATAAAAGCCCCATATTTAATATAAGCTCATGCCGTATTTTTCATTCAATCACCCAAATGAATCTTAAAACAGTAAATTATAGTTCAACTCAACCCCAGTCATATCTATATACCAACTTAGGGAACTACCATATTTATTTAAAGCTAGACTTTATATCCTCAAGACATTCCATTATCAATGTTTTATCCAGACTCCAAGCCTTTGGGGAGGGGAAAATATTGAGGCTTTCAGGGGGCATGGAATCGACTTTGTTGGAGGGGAAAAGACAGTTCAATGCAAAATTTGTGTAAGTGCTGGGATTTTTTTGGGAGGGAGGGGTTTTTTTGGTGGGGATCTCCCTCCTAACAGGCCTGTATAAAACAGTCCATTATCAAGGTGTTTCTTTAATAATAATAATAATAATAATAATAATAATAATAATAATGCAATTTTATAGCACCAATTCTAATACTCTAAGGGTATCAACTGATGGAATTCCAAATCTGTCTGCAAAAGACCAGGTCAGTCCAGTGGGAAATGTCGAGGAAGAGTTATGGAGGAAATGCTAATTGAAGAAGTTTTAAGCCAGGATCTGAAAGTACTTAATTCTTTGCAAGATCTTACAGATCATTATTATTTGAAAATCTAGTGTGAATCATCCGCGCTGGGGCAACCGACCCACAGATGATAAGGGGCGGAAGAACAAGTCCCATTACGCCCTAAATTACGAGTCTACCTCGCAGTGATCATCGCCCGATGTCAAGTGCATTAAATAAATGGCGTTACAGAAGTTACCGCGCTAAACAACCACGTTGAGTAAACTAACAATGAAATCTTTGCAATAACATCGGTCGCAATGCTGACCCCGGTTTGGATTAATACTATCGGTTGGCAATACTAACCGGAGCCGTTCAGTACGGATTTCTGAGCTTCGACGACCATTTCTTCGAAGAGTTTTCTGTCTTTTAGCCCGTTTCTAACCGCTAAATTCCCGCGAAAACAAAGGTCAACACAACAATTGGCTGCATATCATTAAGATTGCTACAGACGCCGAGCGCCACCTAGCTAATAATAATAATCATCATCATCATTATGCACTTCTATAGAACCAGTTGAATAGTCAATGGTGTCAATCGATGGTACTTCAAAATCCATCTGCAGAAGACCAGGTCATTCCAGAGATCATTCAGAGGGCTAGTTGCCGGTGTAATCTCTACGACAGCTTTCAATCTCTACAGTTTCATGCCCCATGCACAAGATCAACCCGGATCTGACTGAGAAAACGAGTCTATCGCCCATATGCTTTGAGAACTGACCTAAAAATCGGTAGTGAAATTGGAGTGCGCAGTTGTGTGAAAGGCTGGAAAAAACCTATGGTTTTTTAGAAATAAAATTTAGGTTTTTAGTTTTTGAATGTCAACACCTATAAGCCCTTCTCCATGATAGACTCACATGTCAAAACACATAAACCTTTAACTGTATTCATAGAATAATAATAATAATAACAACAAGGTCTAAAGTGGTTCAGGAGGGTTTGCCTTGTGTGAGCCACTGTTGTACCCTTCCAATCCAGTATCCTATAGTCTTAGATTCTATAGATTCTTGCCACATAAGTGTTCTGCTGTCTGCAGAGAGTAGGCGACAACGTGCTGCAGCAATTGACCTAGGCAGCAAAGATCTCATACGCTATGTTGACGTGGAAAAAATACCGAATACTGTACTGATATTGCAATATAGTATTTATTAGCCATACTGATACCGAATTTTAATAATACCGATCGACATACCGACCCACCACTACTGCAGACAGCAGGACACATATGTGACAAGAATAGAGAAGGGCTTATGGGTGTTGACAAGACAGCCATTAAAACCTCAAAACTTAATAAACCTATAAACCTAAAGTCTATCTCTAAAAACACTTAGGGTTTTCCTGCCTGTCCAAGACTGAATTTTAAGAAATAGACAAAATAGTTTCAAGGCCTCATTATTTTACCTCCAACAGCGATTATTATCCATTCTATAATGTTTGATGCCATGTCCACATTCTCCATTACTGAATTAAGGTGCTTCCAGGAGATAATCACTAAAATCTTTGTTGTTAGTCTGACACATAACAGACTCAACAAGGCGTTCTGAGAGCAGGCAGAGTCTGGTAAGACCATGCTAAACCAACAAAGTTGTTCCAAAATTCTCATCACAATATGTACAAACGAGAGTACACTAAAGGCTACACAACACCTATACAGTTCCACAAAAATTTGAGAAAACACAAATAACTGATTTCAAAAATGATAAAGTAATCCGATTTCAATATGAACAATTTCTAACCAATAAAAGATAAAAGCAATTTTTTTCAATACAAGATTGGAAAAGACGGAAAAAATTAACAATCCGGCACAAATACAAATCACATGGTCAAACAATAATCTTCCTGCTGAAATATAATTTCTAAATTGTTTCTTCTTCCTAGATCAAAGTCAGTGCAAAAAACTGTAAAATCCAACATAAACTGCTTAATAAAAAAGAGCAAAATAGACGATCTGCACAATAATCAGGTGATATTATCAGGTTCAGCTAGATCAGTACAAGTAGGCCCCTATTCAAGATCTGGCATCTGCAAATCCAGCTGGAACCATAACTTCCCAACCCTCCATCTCCTTTGTTACAAGTATCTGACAGCCAAGCCGAGACCTGAAAAACATTGAACGTCAAACATAAGATAGAGAAATTAATAATAAAAAAATGCGTTTATAGCACAATTCCTAATATTCAAAAGTTATCAATCAATCATACTTCAAATTCGCCAGCAAAAGATCAGGTCATTCCAGAGATCAGCCATTGAGAAACAGCAAGGCAGAGCTATGGAGGACATGCTGATTTAAAGAGATGGGATTTAAGTCTAGATTGGAAAATATTCAATTCTTTGGAAGATCTGACAGCTGAGCAGAGAGAGTTCCATGTTTTGGGCCAGAAATGTCTCTTACCAACTTCAATGTTGGTTCTAGGTATATTTAACAACAACAACAACAATAATAATAATAAAGTGATTTTAAGTGGTTTAGGAGGCTAAGTAAGCCTGTGTGAAAACCACTGCAATGAATTAGCGAATCTTGTTGAGTGAGAAAGTTTTGGGTGGTCTAGCATAGATTTCAAAAATCGAAGCTGGCCGGAATGCAGTGTTTCATAAATGAAATCAACACCCACCAATGACAACTTCATCTGAAGCCCCACTTAAAAATCAGGTCAAATTAAGCTATTAAAATGAACATCTCTTGATTCATCTATGTCCGGAAGTCAATCAAATTGACACGTCAATAAACAAGACTTATTGAAAAATTCCCATAAAATAACAGTGGGCAAAAATGTCTGCAAATTTTTTTTTATCGAGCTGAAGGTCAAAGAAGGTCAAAACACACCACCCAATTAAGCAAAAATGTGCCGGGGAAAGAATTTCATAGCCTGGAACCAGCAAAAATGGTAGAACTTCTCCTAGTAATCACCCTAGAGTACGCCGTGTCGAATATCAGAGCATCCGATGACTTAATCAAGTGCTGGCGATCTTGCATGACGAGTCAATAATGGAGGTTAGAAGGTTGACTAGAGTGAAGCGTCCTATACGATGGACAAGAAGACAAGTCTAAAATGAGATCCTCAGACTGATTGGCAGTCACTGAAGTGCTTTGAGAACAGGTGTGATGTGATCATATTTGGTTGTTTTGGTTGAAGACTCCAGACTAAGAATTCTGAAACCTCTGCAAGTGGTTTAGATTAAATTTCGAAATCAGTAATAGAAATACAAAATGCAACTGGATCTGAGAATCCATTTATAATACTTTGACAAAAGTCTAATCAATACAGTGGCGTAGCCAGGATTTCCGGAAGGAGGGTTTGGTTTCGATCATGACCAAACTTTGGAAAATTATTTTAATTTTTCCTATTTTAGGAGCTGACAAGCAAAAAAAGGTCATCACCTTCTTATTCTTTCTATTTTCTATAGCACCTAGAAACTTTTTTCAATCGGCAGCCAGCCAAAGGGGGGCTTTGACCCCAAAATCGTGTTCAAAAATGAATAATGTATGGTAAAGCATGTAAAAAAAATTTCGTCGGCAGCCAAGAGGGGTTTTAACCCCCAAAACCTCCCTTGGCTACGCCACTGAATCAATATTTCATCTTGTGCCACCAAGAATGGCCTAAATAGATCACAGCCCAAATATACAGCAACGAAAGCACGTCAGTCAAAATTAAACTGATAGCCACTTACGTATCACTGAGGCCATAGGCTAGATCTAGCATATCGAGCTCCTCATCTGTCGGCTTGGCACTGATCTTTTTGAAATTTTCTTCTTTGAAAATTATGTGACACGTGGAACAGGCCAGAGTACCTTCACATGCACCTGCCATACAAATATAATACACCGTATGCTCTAACACAAACAAACAAATGTCCTAAGCTGCAGAAAAATCAGCAGTCAAGCTGGCATCTTGATAGAGACACAGCTGGCTTCTATTAAGCTGTCTAAGACTTTCTTCAGAGGATAAGGGAAGTGTCCACGTACACACGCGCGCGTGCGCACACCCACACATTGATCCTGTGTCTAAATTTAGTCTGCATATAATACAAACATGCTGAAATTGGAATTATGTTTCCACGGACACCGTTGGATTTAATTAAAACTTCAGCTTAATAACGAAGAACTAGAACAAAAGAAAACAATAACATGGAATTTGTTTTTCAAGGTTTTGCACATTAGACAATAAATTCGTCACATGGATGTTAACAAGGACTCAACCCCCAGGACCAGGACCAGGACCAAGGTCTCAGCCCTCAAGGCCAGGACTAACATCCCTGCAATTCATATAAACGAAAGTTCTTGGCAAACTGACGAGAAATTTGAAACTCTATCGAGAAAATAATTATTATGCAGGAACAATTTTATAATTGAATGTTACTCACCATACCCATCAATGTCTAAATTGTTATCGATCACAACGTCCAGTAAGCTGTCTCCCAGTTTTGCCCTTGCCTCTTTTCGTTTGCCATCCGGCAGAATAAAATTAATGGTAACCCTAGAAACAAAACATCAAATGGTTAATTTTACCTATTCACACCAAAATAAAATGGCAATTGCAAAAATTTCGGACAGCACTTTGGATTCAGTTACGGTATGGACGAAAGTCAAGGCAGGGATTCGGAGCAAGCGGGTTGAAGAGAGGAATGGATGGATCGATGGATGTCATCTTATGAGAAGCAACAAGGTTGAAACAGGCCATGCTATTGGTTGCCGCTGTAGAGTTTCAAATAACAGTGAACCGCCTTCAATCTTGTTTCCCAGTCATGATTTTTCCCAGTCATGATTTTACTGTGATAAAAATCATAAAGTCTGTATTTAAAGAGTTTGGAAATCATTCACCATTTATATACATATTATACATATATATATATATATACATGGTAAGTCCCCAAATTTATGAATGATCAAAAAATCAGTTCAAGTCATATTCCAGGGTATTTAATGTCTATGTATTAAGTATGCTATAAGGCCATGGAATGACAGTGTAAAGAATTTTATGGTGGATGCTGGAAAACAATGATTGGCACATTTAGTGGTCAATCTAACGTCAAAGCATTTATGGTCTCTAGTACATGAATGTAAACTTAGGAAAGCACAAACTGTTCGTATGCAGAATTCTGAGGCGCAGTGCTAGCCTTTATACAGTAACTATTTTGGTTTATACAGATATTTTATGCAAACATGCCAGGTTGAAAGTTCTGTTACACTTGTCACACTTACTGACCCACTCTTGTTCAGACAAATTCACCTCCTGTAAATGTCCTTTTGAAAGTCACATTTATGAATGTATTTGCTTTGAGAAAAAAATGTCTATTTGCCTGCCATGCTGTGCAAATGGCAGAACTGCACAAACACTGCAGTTCCCAAAGAGCTTCTACAGTATGAAGAGGTAAACTGGTATTTTTAATGTCCATAAAATCATGATACATGAGTGATTTCTTGGCCATTGAGAAGAAAATGAGAGCAATTTACTACCAATCGAGTGGGTTCAAAGTTCAACGGGTGAAAAATCCTTCAACAACAGACAAGTGGTCACCTGATCCCTGACCTGACCTGATACCTGGTCACATCACTAGAGAGTCCAATCTTGCGTTTGCAAGGAAACTTAAAACTTATTTCTTCGATACCTCGTGTTAGTGCAAAGCGCTCTAGCCTTTGACTCTTCGTTCATGTTTTTGCGCTATATAAATTGACTTGCTAACCTAACCTAACCTAAGTGCATTTAGTACAGTATATGCTGTGATAAATATACATATAGTCCAGCTATAATTTCATAAATCATGTGATGCCTTTGCAGCCTGTTTAATTCAACCTCAGTTAAACAGATGAGACAAACGTGCCTGTGTGTGAGATCTGTAGCTGGGCAGGCTTCAATTAAACATTCTTTACTTTAATAGTCACAATATCATCCTGTGAGTTACATCATCGGTCAATATAACACAAACGATGAATGATGCAGACAGACTATCACTTTGCCAAAATGTGCCTTACCAAATTTAGTGTCAGCTTGAGCTGCTACCACTTTGAAAACATGGTCTAATATTTGAAGCAGAGAAAAAAGAGTAGAACAGCACATAAAAAGGACAAAAACACCAGCTTAGAAAAGATAGCAGAGGGATATTAAGAAACTAGGAGAGAATCGGGCAGATGCCATAAAATGGCTACAGAGTTTAATATATAAGGTTTGGGATCAAGATGCAGTACTGTAGGATTTGACAAGGGAAATGATAATACCAATACACAAAAAAAGTAACAGAAAAAATTTAACAACTCCAGGACCATAGAACTGCTAAGTGTACCAGGAAAGGTATTCACCAGGGCAATACTAAACTTCAGGAATAAAAGAAAGCAAATATAAAGCCTTAAGAGAAAATCAATGCAGTTTCAGGCAAGGAAGAGGATGCACAAACCAAGCATTCCTAATTTTCCAGATGATTTAAAAGATAGTCTAACAGGGACCTTTACTTAATTAGGCTTCAATGATTTTGCACATGCCTATAATTCAATATGGACAAAAGAAATGTTGGAGATACTGGGAAAATAATATGGAGTGCAAAAATACATAAACCTGATAATAATATCATCCACACAGCAGTTAGAATAAAAAAGAGAGTTAGCATCCAAAGATTTTTAAATACAGACAAGCTTCCAACAGGAATGCATCCTTTTTCCCTAGGGTAGGGTACCCCCTTGGGATAGGGTAGGAAATCGCTCTTCAATGTAATACTAGACTATCTTTTATCAAAGACTGGCATTCAAAACTCAACCAACCTAAATTGAAGATAATACAGAACATTTTTAAAACAGAGAAAACAACAGGGAAACGAAAACTGGGATGACAGAGAACAAGATGCTAATAGTTTTTTCAAAAATGGAAAATACTTAAGATCAAATGCTTGGCAGGATTTTGAAGGTATTCACAAGGAAGAAAACCTAGACGACAGTGGAAGATTCTGGCAGAAAATTTTGCAAAAGACAGAGATGAATGGAGAAACAGTTTCGAAGTCAATGGCTGGACACAGCTGAAAGACAAAGACTGCATTGCTGGATGGCAGTGGCCATTTCTCCATTGTTTAACTAGTCTTGAGGATTACCAATAACTACACTTGCACTTGTAAGAGTGATAGTCAATTCAAAATTAGATGTATTACCATTTTTAATTTTAGTTTAGGAAAAAGTGAAATGAAAAAATATTCCTTCAATATCTCAGCACAATGAGTTACTTAGTATTGTTTATTTGGCACATTAGGAATTGTAATTTTTTGCAACAGCTGAAGCGGAATTTTCTTCAAATTATCAAGAAAATTTATGATGCCAAATTGTTTAGATCAGCAACATTAATTGTTCAGGGCCATACTATAATGAGACCATGCTTTTATCCAGAAGTAACGATTCTTGGCTTTTGCTTTGCCACTGAACTAAAAAAAGAAATCTTGGATTTGAAAATATTTGGAGTGCACAAACCTGTTGATATCATCAGTTAGAATAAAATGATAGTTAGCATCCAAAGATTTGGAGAGAGGTCCATCACATGAGGCAACCCTCTGTTATGGAATTCGCTGTCTGACTCAGTGACCACAGACACCTCCTTCGAGTCATTCACTACTAAACTTAAGACGCACCTTTTCAATTTATCGTACGATTGTTCCATGTAAAGCGCTCTTGACTTTGGTCCTTGTTATCGCGCTATATAAATCGTCATGTAGAATAGAATAGGAGTTGATTGATCGATCGATTAATTATCGATTCACGGCAATCGGAAAGGAAGCACCTATTAAGTGAGTGAACCTCAAAATGCGCCATATAAATTCCACGTTACACTTACGTCGTATTAATTGAATAATAATAATAATAATAATAATAATAATAATAATAATAATAATAATAATAATAATAATAATAATAATAATAATAATAATAATGCATTCTACATTACAGAATTTACGATGGATTATGTAAGAGCGTGGCTGACGTTTCTTTGGCAGTCGCCGGCTGAGCTGAACTGAAGTTTCTCGGGCTGAAACGACGGGCCTCTCTTCCCCCTCCTCCTCCGCCAGCGATGACCGACCATCGGCAACGGCCGAGCTGAAGCAGGGCGCTGATCGAACGTCCGTATCGAGCGGCCATGATTTTATTTTGAATATTAACCCCAAAATACCAAAAAGATCCAGAGTTAAATCCACTTCGCTACGAAGTCAGCATTCAAAGGTCAACGAAGTTCAAGGCCCGCAAACTAAATATTTCCGGCTGAGCACCGTGCCACGTATTGCGTCATCATTATTTTAAAATGGCGGTATTTATGGTCGCCATCTATCGAATTTTAAAAAGAAATTTAATTCCCGCAAGTATGTATCTTAGATAGACCTACCTAGATCTGTAGATTACCATAAATTGAAGGAGCTCTATTTCAGTTGCGGGAGTGCCAATGTGCTGCAGTCTTTAAAAGGTGCACCAAATATTTTAATCTAATAGGGGTATCCAGTGTTTACTAACAAGGTCCAGTTGCTCCGCCCACTGGTGGGCAGAAAGTTTCCAGAAACCATAGAAACCATTGTTGTCTATTAATTGACGCCAATGGCAGAAGCAGATTTCTTGCCCACCAGCATAGATACTGGCTATGTTGGTGGGCATAGAGAGTGTTCTTGATACTCTCATATAATTATATAACCCTATATAAATATGTGTGTGTAGGCCTAGGCTATATAAACCTAAAAAATTTCGTCTAGGGTCGGTCTGTAGAAGTGTTGGTGCATCCCTGCTACGGAACCCCTGTCTACGCCACAGGGTTAACGATTATGGAGTATATTTTGCTGAAGACATTGACACACCGGAGGTCGTCAAGGAGTTTCAGATGGACCGGTTGTAAAAAGGACTCGAGATTTGGAGCACCCAAAAGTCATCAGAGCAAGATTCAAAAAACTGCACCCGAATTCACGTCAGAACATGATGGTTGACCTCAGTTCCATGCGTGGGCGTTCCTAGGTCTAAGCTGGATATAGGAAATTTCATCGAATGGCAGCCGTTGTCGTCAATAGGCTAATGGTGAGTCTGTTGACTCCGTGTGCTCGATGGGAACAGTGGCGTCGCTAGAAGAGGGGACGCACCGGGCAGGGGCGTAGCCAGGAATTTGATTGGGAAGGGCATAATGTAATTTGGGGTATAAATCTTAAGAAACGTTGACAATCTTTAAAAACACATTAAAAACTTTAAGGTTGCCTGATTTGGGGGTATATATATATATATATATACTCGAAGGCTCGCTTCGCTCGCGCGAGCTTCGCTCGCATATATCGCTCGAGGCAACGACCAATCCAACTCCAATTCCAGAACGACCAATCAGAACGCTCACCCAGCCAACCAATCAGAACGCTTGAAGGTAACCAATCAGAACGCTCACACAGCCAAACAATGAGAACGCAAAACGAACGCAACCAAGAACGCCTCACACAGCCAAAAATCAGAACGCTCGAAGGCAACAGACATACAGATAACGATTTTAATGTTATATATATATATATATATATATATATATATATATATATATATATATATAGCGATATCAGTCCTTGTCATGGCATCGGGTGATTCCATTTGCATCACAAGGGGTGATGCAAAAACGGAAAAAATGAATATATATATATATATATATAGCGATATAGCCCCCGTGAGGAGATGGTATCAATTGCTGCACGAGGGTGATCAAAAACGGAAAAAATGAAAATAAGGACTGTATGTCAGCCTTGTCAGACGATTCCATTTGTACGTATGAGGAGATGGTACAGGACGACTCAAGGAGGCCCGTGGTTTGTGGTGAAACGTGGCTTTACGGCATCGGGTGACACCAATTCTAGTGACGCCTCTGAATGGGAAGTAGTGTAATGTAATGTAATGTGACATTTGTATAACGCCTCTTCTATTTCAGAGGCGCATGTTTGATAGAAGCTCAAATTCAGTCTGCTTTTAGTTGAATGACATCGAGTCATTTTCTCGCGATAGATGCTCTCACTTATTTATTTGTGTCTCTGTCTCTGTGTCTCTGTGTCTCTGTGTCTGTCTGTCTCTCTGTCTGTCTGTCTCTCTCTCTCTCTCTCTCTCTCTCTCTCTCTCTCTCTCTCTCTCTCTTTGTCTCTCGCTCTGTAAATTTTCTTTGTCTCTCTGTCTGTTTCTCTCTCTCTCTCTTTGTCTCTCTAAATATAAATAAATATTTACAGTATACTGTATATATATAATTATATATATATATATATATATATATATATATATATATATATATATATATATATATCCTTCAGGTAAATTATAATATTCGGTTTTAAATCAAGGAGAGACAATTATCGAGCTGCGTCACAATTATAAATAGCTTCGTTATTAGATCATCTGCTGAGCTCGCTGTAAGCGCAGTCTTCCAAGAAGTCTAATAATGATCTTAACGGAGTTGTTGTGACACCTGATCGGCTGTTGTCTGCGGGGGACAGAGTCTTTTGATTCCCTGATTCGGGATGCTGTCCGGGTTCTGCAAGAAGCTATCGACCGTCGAAGCCCAGCTGAAGTGTCACACGAAGGTCATCGGCGACCTCCAGGTCATGCTCGACGTCGACAATAATACGGGTCATCGCAAGGTCCGGGTCGACCACGGATGGTCGAGTCTCCGACGTCTGATCGTCGACGCCGAAGAGCAGATGGGTCGCATCGAAGCGAGGCTCGACGAACTCAGTTCGAGGCTCAACCAGAACGAGACGGAGATCGCCGACCTGCGCAGTCGTTTCGCTTGGTCGCAGGGAGGAGAGGGGCCTGCGGGGGCCGGGGCCGGATTGACGGTTCACGAATCGGGACATTCCTGGATCGAAGCCAAGAAATTCGAATCGAGATTCATCAACGAAAACGAATTTACGCGCAGCCCAGCGACCGGTATCGTCAAATTAACGCCAATTAATTTCACCCACTACCAGTGGCGGTTCCAGGATTTTTTGGTGGGGAGGATGAAATGAATTCATAGGAAGTTGGCGGGGGGCGTAAAGAGAAGGAAGAAATCAATAAAAACTTTGCCGGAAAAGGCTGACAACAGGGAATTTCCCCCTAATTTTACTATACTTTTACCCAGAAGTAGGTTGACAAACAAAAAAGGTCATCCACAGTTTTTTCCGTAGTTTTACTAGACTTTTACTCAAAAATAGGTTTCACAAAAGCAAAAAATAAAAAAAAAAAGTCTGGTGGGGGATGCATCACTACTCAGTCCCCACGTGGAACCGCCACTGTCCATTACCTTTTGTTTGATCGCATGCCTAATAGAGTTACAATTTTTGCGTGTGAAGCTCAAACAAACCTGTATTCATAATCCCATATATTACAGTTGCGTAATTTCACATGCCATTGCTACTAAGACATTAAATTTTGCAGGTTTCTTCTCGGCCAAAGCATCTTAGAAATAACTTAACACCGTAGCATTGCTTTTGACAACCAGAAACAGTGGCGGTTCCACGTTGGGGATGACTGGGGATGTATCTCCCTCACCGGCCCACCAAAAGTGCGTCTTCAATGGAAGATGATCGTCTAAACGGATTAGCTTTGATGTATATCCACAAACAAATGGACATATCCATAGACAATGTCATCGACAAATGCGCTTCCAGCAATAGAAAACTCGATTTTGCATTATGACTTTGTACAACCAGACTAAAAATAATGGCTTTTATAATACATTGTCAATTCTGAACATTATATTTTATAAATAAAATCTACAGATTTCTTCTAAACCGTCTACATATAATTCTTTTGACGAATGGCGAGAACTTCCTAGAAATTCATTGCATCCCCACCAACTTCCCAGAAATTCATTGCCCCCACCCCACCAAGAGTTCTTGGAACCGCCACTGACATGAAACTACGATGCATCTGGAGTAACGAACGTATCAAGGGCTACTATAATTAGGGAATGAGTTAGAAAATTCCGGAAATTTCCTCTCTGAAATTTCCGAAATTTCCGAAAATTTCTGAGGTACTTTTTCGGAAAGGAAAAGTTGATTATTAATGTTATTTATTATAATTATTATTACTGTTTATTATTAGTATTTATTACTATTGATTACTATTACTGATATCTATTATTATTTTTAATCATTATTACTATTTATAACTTCATTTGTTGGGCATTTGTTAACAAGTTAACAACTGTCAGTATGGTAGCGCTATATATAATGTCTGAGTCGGAAGTCGCAGAGAACCAGTTACCAGAGTACGCGACGCCGTTTTGCTGTCTGATTTGTTAAAACTATAATAAAATCGATGTTAAAAATTAACGAATTGTAAAACAAAACTAAACACTTGTTTATTTTACGGTATTTACCCATAGTCTCATTCGCCAGCACTCAATGCGGCAAAAACGTGAATATTCATAAGGTGAAGCTGGTTCCCTGAGCAGCAAGTAGAATACTTAAATTGGCGGGATCTCGTTAAAATATCGGAGAACCCGTTTTCGACAAACTAATTTTCCCTATGTGCCAAAAATATATAATAAAACTTCGTTTTCTTAGCTGGGACCTGCGGTAATTAATTTTGTCCACTGCTGTCTGTTTACCTAAAAAAGAGAAGTTTTGAAGGCTTTTATAACTTTTCGGAAGTATTCAGAAATTTCCGAAATTTCCGGAAATTTCCAACCATTCTACTTTTCCGGAAAAGTTACATCCCTAACTATAATCTATAATTAATTTGTAATGTGTCCACGCAGTCACTGTATTAGTTGCCACAAAAATCTATACGTTTGTATAATAATAATAATAATAATAATAATAATAATAATAATAATAATAATAATAATAATAATAATAATAATAAGTATAAATAATAATAATAGGCTAATTATATTAGGCTAATAATAATAATAATAATAATAATAATAATAATAATAATAATAATAATAATAATAATAATAATAATAAATAAATAATAATAATAATAATAATAATAATAATAATAATAATAATAATAACGTTATTGATTGCGACATTTGTAAATCTGTACAGTGTAGTGTAGGCTATACAGACCTACGGGGGTTTTCTGTGGAATGTCTCCAAAGTGTATTATTGACGACAGACAAGTAGCTTTTCAGCCAAGCTAAAAATTTTCAGCCCATTCAAGGGCTCCAAATGTCTGTCTAATACGCTGGCCAAAAGCCGACTTGGTCACTAACTAAATAGGCTTGCACTCTCATATACAGTAAAAAATGCGGAGTACATTGCAAGTAAAGTTGTAGGCGCTAATAATTTTATATACAGGCTTCTGTATTTATTCGTTTTTGCCAAAATATTATATACAGTAGGCCAACCTACAGCTGATATCAGGAATAGACTCATTCTGAAATGTAATAATGACGCAACGTGCATTTAATTAAAAGCGATGTGCAATGCTAAGTTGTAGCTTCAGAACCTCCAATTGCTATCCCATGTCAACTTTTAAAAAATCCATGTACCTTTGATTTCGGAGAATTCTGATGACCAAGCAAAGACAAGAAGACTAAAAACATTCAAGTTTCTGAAAGAATAGAATCTCTCAAAGGGTTTTGGATGGAATAACATCTTTTGAAAAATGTCCTTTTCCGGTACACTGGGACACTGGGATGCTATGGTCATTCGTAGTGCGAAAAACATTCTGAAGACGACATTATATTTAGTAGGCCTAGGCCTAAATGGCCGTGACCTGTCCCAGTCGTAGGCGAAGTAGTCGGCTGCATACAGCGGCACTTTTTAGAGGCGCAATTTTTGGATTAAAATCTTTTTCCGTCAATAACTTTTTCACGATTTTGCGGGTGCGATTCTGATAATGTTGCTGTGAACTCATTTTAAAATGTCTAAAAATTGCGTTGTACTTATAGGCCTATTATTTCAATAGTATGAATAGACGTGGACCTATACAGGCAAATTTTACCATAAAGGGGTGGCCCTTACAATGTAGTTTGTAATGAATGCATTAGAATGTGTACAAGACAATTATAATGATAATAATAATACTGATAATAACATAGTTATGTCTTGTTCGTATAATCGTATACTATTGCATTGTGTGTGAGGGTGGCAATCAGAGATATTTTTGCACCCCCTAACACACACACACACACACCCTTATTTGAGACCGACACCCCCTCCAATCTCGGCTATGGGATGACCTTTTTTGCATGTCAGCCTTTTTTGGCAGGGGTCCCCAGAATTTACCGACACCCCCAAATTGACAATCATAGAAATAACCCTGTTGTTGGCATAATTAGGCCTAGATCTTGCTTACTCTGAAAAATTCGTCGGCCAGGCCATGTACAGTAGATGGCGCATATAATCATATCGTCGTATACTGTAGATCAAAGCGAATCGACGACGAATCCGTCGGTCATCTCGCCTCAGGCGATCGGCTGCTATCCGCCGACCCAGCGAAACCCGTCCCAGGACGTGCGGCTGAAGTCGACGCACTCTACGGCGGCTGCTGCGGCGGCACCCCCGCCGCCGCCGCCGCCGCCGCAGCAGCAGCAGGACGGGGCGAAAGGGGCGTGCGTCCAGTCGTACGCCGACACCGTCCGAGTGAAGGTCAAGTCGTCGTCGACGGCGGCCGAAGTGGGGCGCGACGAGGGGGGCGCGGCGACGCCGTCGTCTCCGACGGTCAACAGGGCCGCTGTCGCCGGCGGCGGCGGCGGCGGCGCGGCGGCGCCAGGGGCGACCAGGACCCGTCGTTGGACCTCGTTCGACCCCCCGAGAACGACCTGACGGCGGCGGTGGCCAGCAAGGGCAAGGAGCGGATCAGAGTGCTCCAGGACGAGATCCAGCGAAGAGATTCGATCATACAGGATCTGATGGCGAACCACGACCATCTCACCCAAAAGGAAAAGGTCTTTTACTCTGCTTGCTCTTCGTTTCCAGTTTGGTTTGTGGGTGGGGGTGAGGGGGGGCTCTTACTTAGACGGCACAGTGTTTCTAGAGTTGTGAGGAGAGAGGGGAAGAGTGGGGTGAAGAGGAGATGCTGGGCAGTGTTTAATTATTGTGCCTGTCTACAAGTCTAAATGTTCGGCTTTATATAGCGCCGTGATGCTATTGCATATATGGTCTTGCCGTTAACGCGATATATAATACGCATATTAAACATGCGTTGGTGTCGAATGTACATGATACAACATATAATCTCCTCAGCGCAAGGCTAACGTGAGTAAGTACTGTAAGTTGTCGAGGCCTAATGGTCACGGCGTGGAAAATTGGACTTGCTGGCTCCCACTGAGTGCAGATTTAAAAGGCTGCAATAACAAAATCCAGATTTATCTCGTCGTGTTCATCTAGCCGTTACGCCCTCTAACGAATTCCGAGATACGGCATATACTGAAGCAAGCGACGGATCAGTCTTCGGATCATTAACCTAACTGCCCGGATATATCCGTCCATTTTTTGAGTTACAGTTAAATACAATAAGGGGTTAACGACCGGTCCCGACCAGAATATGGGGGGGGGGCGGCCCTGGTCCCAGTCTCTGGCCCCGGCTCCGTGGCTTCGCCAAATGCTGCGTTGATAGGGCACTGACCTTTGCCCGGCCGACAAACCACCTCGGCTATAGCTATTTCAAGAAAGATTAAGGGTCGAATCTCCCGCATAAGAATAAGCAGCTACTGCTGTGCTGCTTTCCGGGGCGCTGTAGAAGTTTACGAGATTTCGGGGTTAAAAATTTGACAACCTAAAGGCTCCTCGCCTACTTACTATACTCGGGGACGCTGTGATGAGTGTTAACCGTCTTTCGAAACGTGTTGCCTTCTTCAGAAAATAGCGAAGAAGGAGGAATGGTACGAGCACAAGATGCGTCTCCTGAAGCAGGACAAGCGGAGACGGGGCGAGACGATCGGGAAGCTCCTGCGCTGTCTCGACGACATGAAGGACCAAGGTCGACTGGACGAGACGAGGGTGACCGACGGGCGTCTGGTGCTGGCCGCCACCCTCAGCTCCAGGGGACTGTCGATGGAAGACAGGATCTTCGCAGCTGTCGAGGCCATGGAGACGGAGAGAGGTATAACCGCTTCTGTATAAAGACCACAGAAAAACGAAGGAATATAAGATGACCGATGCGTCTCCTGAAGCAGGATTGCGGTGACGGGGCGAGACGAGTCAGGAAGTCTCTGCGCTGTCTCGTCAGTCATGAAGGACCAAGGTCGACTGGACGAGACGTCAGGGTGACCGACGGGCGTCAGTGTCAGTCCGTCAGTCCTCAGCTCCAGGGGACTGTCGATGGAAGAGTCAGGATCAGTTTCGCAGCTGTCGAGGCCATGGAGACGGAGTCGAATGATTGATAGCCGCTTCTGTATAAAGACCAGCAAACACAAGAATATAAGATGACCGAACGAATGTATGAATGTATGATTCAGTCAGTCAGTCAGTCAGTCAGTCAGTCAGTCTTGTCTGTCTGTCTGTCAGTCTGTTGTTTGTCTGTCTGTTTTACTTCACAACGAATGATTGATCGAATGATTGATCGAATGATTGATCGAATGATTGATCGAATGATTGATCGAATGATTGATCGAATGATTGATCGAATGATTGATCGAATGATTGATCGAATGATTAATCGAATGATTGATCGAATGATTGATCGAATGATTGATCGAATGATTGATCGAATGATTGATCGAATGATTGATCGAATGATTGATCGAATGATTGATCGAATGATTGATCGAATGATTGATCGAATGATTGATCGAATGATTGTCGAATGATTCACAACGAATGATTGATCGAATGATTGATCGAATGATTGATCGAATGATTAATCGAATGATTGATCAAATGATTGATCGAATGATTGATCGAATGATTGATCAAATGATTGATCGAATGATTGATCGAATGATTGATCGAATGATTAATCGAATGATTGATCGAATGATTGATCGAATGATTGATCGAATGATTGATCGAATGATTGACCTATGATTGACCGCTTGACCGAAAAAAAAAGTTAAACAGCGAACGATATCGAAGTTCAACGACGAATCATTAAATAAATAACTAATTAAAGAAACTGCTTCCTCGGCGCTGGTACCCTGTTCACCTTCGACGGTGCCCTTGATCTTCCGCAGCCGTTCAGCGCGCCCAGGCGGCTGCAGAAGTCAGCGAAGACGGTCAGCTGGACCCCGACGACGACATCGTCGCCCTGCAGGGAAACTCGTCCCTGCTCGACTACCAGGCCTCCCACTTCCGGTACCAGGCGACCACTTCCGCCAGACACTGGTCCGCGTCGCAGTAACCGGATCGCGCCACCTACGATCTACGGGGAAGAGGGGGTGGTACGACGATATGCAGAATAAAAAGCGGATATTGTCGTACTAATGACGAGGGTACGTGTGTGTGTGTGTGTGTGTGTGTGTGTGTGTGTGCAAGGAACCTCGCGAATAGACTGCTGCTGTTGATTCATTTAGTCTTTTCCTTCGTTTCTGATACGTGGAGTGGTAATCTTTGGGCGACGTGTTAAAACGAGTCGAACAAAAACAGTTTGGTGGTCACTTCGAGAGTTTTACACGTTTCAATCGCTGAGTGAAGACAGTTAGTCTTACTTCAAGCGTTCGCTCAAATTCTAAAATCATTATGTGATTTTGAAATTTGATTATTTGACTAATCATAACCTTCTCAATAGACCTAATAATAATAATAATAATAATAATAATAATAATAATAATAATAATAATAATAATAATAATAATTAATTATTATTATTTTACCAAGTTAGCTGAACAATGTATGCCTACATTGTTGTCAAAATCTATTTGATTTGAAGTTTTCTTCAACCATGTGTAATATGGTGTTCTTGATTTGCACAATAATAATAACATGGGCGTGGTGTTCTTGTAAAATTACTTGTTTCTTTCGTCACAAAACTTGTTTTGCACCCCTGGAAATTTTTTCATTTCTTTCGTCACAAGACCCTGTTTTTGCACCTGAAACATTTCTGCGGACGACCATGAATAATAATAATAATAATAATAATAATAATAATAATAATAATAATAATAATAATAATAATAATAATAATAATAATAATAATAATTTGAAAGAACCTGATAATAATAATCGTGCAAAATGACTTTGTCTTCGATTTTTACATCATCTCGTTATCTCTTTAGTTCTGAAAAATACTCGACCACACGCTCTACTACCCCCCCCTCACCCCCTCGCGCCTTTTTCCATGATGATCCATAAAAGGACCGTTCTTGTACGGTCGACCCCTCTAACTTCGCCGTTATTACCTTCTGCGTTATATTCCAGCGAAAAGTTTGTGTCCGGGGGTGGCGGTGGCGTTTGGGCCTGCAGTCATCGACGCGAAGCCGCAATAAAGCCAAGTATCGACGGCGGTGGCGGCGGTGGCGGTGGCGGCGGCGGTGGCGGGGGCCAGAGGCCGGCCCGGGGCCAGGGGCTATAGGGGCTTGGGCTACGGCTCCGAATGCGTTCGACAGTCGCTGAGTTTATTTTTGTCTCGCGTCTCGGATTACCACGGCCTGTACAAGAGATGGTGGAGGAGGAGAAGGAAAAAGAGGAGGAGGAGGAGGAGGAGGAGGAGAAAGAAGAAGAAGAAGAGAGAACGAGGTACATCCTCCTCATCATCATCATCATCGGCTTCATCCTCAGCATCCTCTGTCCGTGATGCCGTTACGGGAGCCGGGCCCGTGGTCTGTGCTGCAGGTAGCTGCGGCAGCTGGCGTCATCTACCTGCGACTGCCGCTCGTCCATCCCTCGCCCCACAGGCACCACCATCATCATCACCACCACCATCACCAGCAGCAGCATCACCGCCATCATCACGAAATCCGTGGAGTCACGAGGAGGCGCCGGGCAGGGCGTGGGGAGGTAGGAGTGGGGGTGGGGGGGGGGGGGGCGGGAAGGATGGCATTTGGCGGCAGCATTCGGCTTGCTTCCGATCACGGGAGCACGAGTTTGCCCCCTCCCCCCCGACAGGAAGTCTCTGCCTCTCTACTACGGCGCGTCTTTCATCGTAACCTTGAACAGGAAGACTCGTGTCGTGTGCGCCTCATTCCCCCTCTCTCTCTCTCTCTCTCTCTCTCTCTCTCTCTCTCTCTCTCTCTCTCTCTCTCTCTCTCTCTCTCTTTCTCTCTTCCCATCCCATCCCAATCCCGAGCGCGTCGTACATCCCACAGCTGGCTTTTGACTTTAACAAGACGCGCATCCAACGAGTTCAGGTAGGCTGACGTCTTCCCCTTCTTCTTCTCCTTCTTCCTCCTCCTCCTCCCCCCACTCTCCCGCTCATCTCGTGCATGCGTTCGTTCGTCCGTCCAAGAGAGGCGACGTACGTCAGACCGCCCCTACTATTTATAGATATTCTAGGAATGGACAGGACGCGTGTGTTGCAGCGGCTGCCGTCTTCCGTTCTGTCTCCCTCCCTCCTCCCTTCCTCCCACGTTCCTCCATCCCATGTGCGGCGGCGGCGGCCCGGCTGACTCGGCCGCCGATGAGGTGCCCTCGGCCGGCCGCCGCGGCAAACGACAGGCCCCGGCCACCGGTCGACCAATCGGTCTTGTCCTACGCAATGACGTCGCCACTCAGACGGCAGAACCACCGCCGCCGCCGCCGCCGCCGACACATCGGGCCCCCAGATGCAAGCGCCATGCCTCCTTCCGCTCGTCATCCTCCTCCTCGTAATACCCTTCTTCTTCTTCTCCTCCTCCTCCTCTCTTCCTGCGTTCATCTTCTGCTTCGCGCAGCAGCAGCAGCAGCTGCAGCAGCTGCGGCGGCGGCAGCAGCAGCAGCAGCAGCAGCAGCAGCAGAGACAGCAGACGGTGGCGCGTCTTGGGTCCAGAAGTTTTCTTCTTGGACGCGATCAACTTCTTCTGCGCGTTGCCTTGTGTCTGCCGCTGCTGATTTATTAACAAAGAAAGGCAATCGAAGAAGAACAAGAACAAGAACAAGAAGAGGAAGTCTTGACTGACGGTCTTCTTTGCCATTCGTCATGGAGGTAAGAATGGGATCTGTCAAATTATTAGAAACATAGGCTTTTATCGTGACTTTGAAGACGGAAAACCTCTTTTGTGTACTTTTGACGAGAGAGAAATTAAATTTTTCCAGATTTGCGATGAAAGTTTGGAACCTCGAAATTTGACTGGAAATGAACAAACTCGCTGTTTCAGCGTTAGCCTACAGCTAAAACACGCGATATGCTTTAAATAATACATTTAACAGGATTTTCAGCTAGTTTCGAGTAATAATTGAGTTCGGTGGAATTGATTCGATTGAAACAAAATTATTTAGACTGTCGAAGCTAAAATTTCATCACCAGTTATAAATCAGCGGTTTTGAGTTGCTAAACCTAGTCGGCTGCTTTCGTAACCGACTAACATTAGGACCTGATAACTCGTCAAGTGTTCTGACTAAAACCTGACCGCTCCATGCGTCCGATTCACGAGCAATAATGTGGCATTCGTGATGACTCATGAGACGCAAAATTTGTCGACTCTGTTAACATTTGAGAATGGAAACTGTCGCTTCTTCGCATGTCCAACGCTCCTGTCTCTTGCCTCTCTCGCGCCTGTGTCTTCGCGTCCAGCGGAGGAAGCGCTATTCTGGGAAGTACAGACGATTGGGGGGGGGAGGAGAAAGCTAGGGTAGAACATCAACATTTTATTTCATTTATGCGTTTTAAAAAAATATCACAAAGCTGGGGCGACTTTTTTGCATCGAAGCACTCTGTGTTAATTTTAGGACAGCGCTGGACGGCGTGACGTTGTGTTCTCTAATATTTCGCTCTGTCCTAAAATCAAGCCCTCTTGTAAGGACCGTCTATGAAAAACACAGAGTTTTAGGACCGCCATAAAGAGGATATTTTAAAAATGTTACAGAAGCAATGTTCAGTTCGGACACTACTCGTTACTAATAATTCATTAGCCAAGAACATCATCTGAGAAAGTCAACTGATAGAATCTAGAATAAAATGTCATTTGGCTCAAGACTTCGTAGTAACCTTTCCTTATGGGTACACACAGGGGCGGATCCAGGATTTCTTGGTGGGGGGTGAAAAGAGAGGGAAAACCAATAAACTTTGCCGAAAAAGAAAAAGGCTGACAAGCAAAAAAGGCAATTTTCCCCTAATTTTACTAGACTTTTATCCAAAAATAGGTTGGCAAATGGCAAGCAAAAAAGGTCATCCGCAGTTTTCCCCGTCATTTTACCTGACTTTTACCCAAAAATAGTTTGACAAGCAAAAAACGGTCCGGTGGGTGGATGCATCTCTATTCATCCCCCACGTGGAACCGCCACTGGACACACAAATAATAATAAAGTGAGTTCAATATTATCTGGAATTATTTTTTAAAGTGAATGCGAGCCATTTTGCGAAGCGAAACTTGCAAGTTTGAAGACAGTTTATTATTATTATTATTATTATTATTATTATTATTATTATTTTATTATTATTATTATTAGTTTGTGCAAGCAGATCCTGGCATTGCGTATACCCCATCTCTCCACGGCAAAATTGATTACTTTACATTACTTACTTACCACATTTTCAGACAGATTTCTAGATTACGGGGATGTGCCTAAAATGCTACTGTTCACAAAGGTATGTCGGATTTGTAAGAAAATTGGAAAAATATTGAAAACACTTTATAGAGTTTAAATGTTCTTGAGCAAAAAATACGACGTTAATCTTTCATGCGCAAAAGATTAAGAACAAACCTTTTATTCTATTTGAGTTATTATTTTTCTTTTCGTGTGTAAATGCTAAGTAAGAAACAGTGGCGGCACTAAAGTGAGTGATTTGGGCCGAACCAGGCAGTATAGTCTGGTCCTCGTGCAGGGTTATTTCTAGGATTATCAATTTGGGGGGTGTCGGTAAATTTTGGGAGTCCTCTGCCAAAAAAGTCTGACAAGCAAAAATAGTCATCCCATAGCTGAGATTGGGGTGTTGGGGGGTGTCGGTCTCAAATTGGAGGTTTGGAGGGGTTAGGGGTATTAGGGGTGTAAAAATGTCCCTGTTGTCCTGGTGTGATGTCAAATGAACGAATGGTCATTGTCTGCTTATCTTCATTACCATATATAAATGGACGCTTGACTCGACCAATATCTAAAACTATTATAAAATTATATATATATATATACATATATATATATATATATATCAGATTCATTTGCTATTATAACTAGTAACTGAAATTACTTTGCAGTGATAGTAAATATACCTGTTCAGTGTGCGATTGATGAGTACTCGTATTATTATATGGAGCTGTCGAAAATTCGATTGTCAACAGTCCACTCCTCTCTCACGGGGGGGGTGGGGTGGGGGTGGGGGTGGGGTAACAAATATAGAGCGTAGTCCGACCCTATAGGCCTACTGCGATTCTGAAAACTCCACCAATAGTCGTAAACTTCTGTTGGGACTCTAGGCTCCATTCATGGGCGTCCGCACAAATTTTTCCAGGGCGCAAGACCGGGTCTTGTGACGAAAGAAATTTTAAAAATGTCTAGGGGGTGCAAAACAAAGTTTTGTGACGAAAGAAACAAGTACTTTTACTTTTTTCATAACTCCACAATTTTCCATTGGTGCAATTGCACCCCCTTGAACTCCTTCCGGACGCCCACGGCTCGAGTCCACACTTTTTGAGAGGCTGCCATAGGGAAGAGAAGAGAGAAGATATGTGGTGGCAGCCCCACCTTTTTCATCCAAGATTAGCCTGCGCCTTTGAGCTACCTTTTGTCTTCGGGTACGTAAGAGCAGCGTTCTGATTGGCGGTAATTGGGTTAAATTGGGCGGTAGCATAGTCGACAGTCAGTCCATAGCAATCTCTGTATGTAGACACCCCCGAAATTGATAATCCTAGAAATATCCCTGCACGAGGACCAGACTATAACTGCAGACTGTATACATTGCAGGCCTAAAAATCTCGACAAAGCTGTGAAGCCACAGTCGAGTTGACTTGCTTTCAGCAAAGAACCGACAGATGAAAACTTTGACAGGAACCACAAAGTGTTAAACTGTGATTGGTGCCTCTAAACTTGGCATAACTATATAGCGCGAGAATTTATTGGTTTATTTTGGTGCTAATTAAGTCGATAGATGGCAGAGAAATCGGAGCCAAATGTTGTTTTCTAATGTTTAAGGTACGGTTTCACCTTTGTCGAAGGCTTTCTAGCTCCTTTATATGCGTATATACAGTAGGCTGGCTACGCTTCGTATGTGAAAGTATTTGCGATCTCTTGGTCTCTGGTTCTGACGCTCTCCAAGAACTCTATAGCGTCGAAGAAGTCGGAGCCGCTTCTGTCGAATGATGAACAGCTGTGGACCGCCGCTGCTGCTGCCGCTGCAGCTGCTGCTGCTGCTGCTGCTGCTGCCGCCGCCGCCGCTCTGGCGATGGAACCAGCCATGGAACCAGCGTACAAGCGGGACCGGTCTTTGTACGCCACCGAAAGGCCCCAGAAGTTGGTGCCGGTGATGCCAGCGGTGCGAGGACGCATCGTGGAACCAGAGGGCGGGCGAGGATCGTACGCTTTGCTGCCTAATGGACACGCTCCGTGCCCCCAAGGTGTGTGTGTGTGTGTGTGTGTGTGTGAGTGTACGTGTGAGTGTGTGTGTCTTTTTGCGGGAATGGACGAGGCGGATGGCAAAGAAAGAGAAAGAGGAAGAGAAAGAGAAAGAGACAGAGACATACATACAGAGACAGAGACAAAGAGATGGAGACAAAGACTGAGATAGAGAGACAGAGATAAATGCAGAGGCAGAAAGAGACACGCACATGAGAGAGAGAGAGACAGACAGACAGACAGACAGACACACAGAGACACAAAGAGATGGAGACAAAGACTGAGACAGAGACAGAGAAAGGCAAAGACAGAGACAAAGACAGAGACACAGAGAGGCAGACAGAGAGAGGCAGAGAGAGAGAGAGAAAAAAAGAGAGAGAGAGAGAGAGAGAGAGAGAGAGAGAGAGAGAGAGAGAGGAAGAGAGAGAGGAAGAGAGAGACACCCAGTCCTTCTTCTTTATCTTCTGTGCACAGTCCGGGGGATATGATACCGAGAAACGACAGGCAGCGTCGTCTAGCAGGACATCTCGGGGCGCATCATCCTCTCTGCGAAGGCATCACGCAGCTGGGGAAGGAGAAGGGGTAGGAGGGACAGAACGCGGGCAGAGTCGGGACGGGAACGAGAAGGGGGCGGGGGGGGGGTGAGGGAGTAAGGAGTGAGCAGGTGTAAGTTGGCACTCGCAAAAACATTGCCTTCCTCGGCAGCAGCAGCAGCAGCAGCGGCGGCGCCGTGTTCACAGGGGCCGAGAAGTCTATTTTTAGCATCTTAGCGTCGAATATCTTGACACCGCTTCTTCTTCTTCTGCTCGCCGCCGCCGCCGCCGCCGCCGTCCATTCCCTCGACCGGATTTCGGAACAGGGCGCCATCATCATCATCATCACCACCATCATCATCGCCACCACCATCATCATCGTCTGTGCAGGCGACTGCAGCAGCAGCAGCAGCCGCACCAACCGACCACAGACCCCGCCGCCGCCACCGCCGCCACCGGTAGGCTGCCGTCTCTGTCTTTTCCAGTCCTCTTCCCCACCTACCTACCTACCTACCTACCCACCTACCTCTCTGCCTCTCTCTCTCTCTCTCTCTCTCTCTCCCAGTGCACCATCGCTGCTGTGCTCGATGGCGGGTCCAATAAAGCCACGGCAGCTTCGCGCAGGTAGACAGACGCCAAACCGTTCGGATGCGTCAAAGGTTCCCGGCCATTAGCCCACGTATGTACTGTACTATACATGCATATATATATGCATATATATATATATATATATATATAATGCATAAAATATATATACAGTACATATGTGCAAGCGGTTCTTGGATGACGAGTAAGACGCAAATGGTTGGACGGAAATACCAGCTGGATGAGCTCAAAGTTTAGAGACTAAACCAATTGAGAGACTGTTGGACGAATCATCGTCAACAGGGTGGAGAAGAGAGAGAGCAGATAGAGACGCACGGAGATCATCGCATGCGGCTGCGCTTAGCTTCGGCTGAAACAATAATTATGGCTTTGGCAATGCAAGATCTCTGTGCTTTTCAAACTTTTACTAAACCGGGTCCAATTTTATACAAGCAGGCACCATCGTCAATAACAATATCACGCGTATGGTAGGTAACGCTGCAGACGTAGATAGTTAAGCATAGTTAGAGTTTCTTTTAATGGAGTCGCGGGCGGCACTTATGACGCTGATGATGTCAACTTCAGCGGGACAATAGTCGCTTTAAAAATCTTCTGTCGCATGGCGTTTGGCCGTTGGGGTGGGGGGTGGGGGGTATGGGTGGCAGTTGACTTAGTACCGCGGCGCAGGACCCCGGCTTAGAACACCGTGGACATTAACAGTCGGCGAACATCGCTCCGCGGAGAAGTCGGCGAAGCGCGAAGACCGGGTCCAAAGAACCGTGTTCCTCTGTCCGTCCGTCCGTCCGTTCGTCTGCCCTGTGTCTGTGTCTGTGTGTATCTGTTGGGTTTGGTTGGTTGGCTCGGCGGGTGTCGGCTGCCATAATGGCGAATGCATGATAGATAATGGACGTCATTCTCTCTGACGAGTTGACAGGATGCGGCGTGCGTCAATTTCCTCATCTGTCGTCTGGTCAGTTATTGATGACAGCGTCCAGTTTCCGCCATCCGAAAATGCCCGGATGCGGACAACCGTCGCGCCGGTCGAATGAAAACGAGGCTCTCGCCTCTCGCTCCGGACCGAAGCCTGAACAGGGAACCAGTGGAGCGTCGCGTCCAACGACACGTGACTGTTCGTCGTCGATTTGCCAAATAACATTGCCTCTTAACCACTGGAACCAGCGTGACTACTGCTGATTCGTTCAACGAAAATAATAGTCTAATATCGCGGCACTTTTAAAAAACCACTCGCAAAAGTTACGCACTCTTTGTCAAAGCGTGCGCCCATGGCGTCCGTATTAAGCCCGAATTCGTCTGTCTTTAAATGAAAATTATTTAATTAAAGAAGTGTCAAACTGCGACCTCGGGATTTTGATATTATTTTCTACCGGGTTTTGTTTGAATCTCATTAATAGAGTTCAATGGAATGTCAGTAATGCCTCAAAAATGAATTTATCCTATTGGTTCGCTGACAAAAATCCAGCTATAGTATTACCAATATACAGTATCGCCAAATAACAGTCCAGCGAAAACCGGTGTATGGAGCAGATATATATATATATATATATATATATATATATATATATATATATATATATATATATATATATATATATATATCAGCTCCATTCACCGTTCTCCATTCATATTGTGACGAGCGGCCACCTAAATAGGACTCGTTTACTTACTTACTTGTCTAGGGAAACTACTTTGGCACTAACTCGTACATTTTAACGGACAAAACTCTTCTTATTATAAAATATCACTTTAATCTTAATTAAATATTCAACTCTTCCGCCATAGCGGCTATCAATAGGCAGTGCTATATAACTCTAATCAATGTTTCAAAACGTCCAGCGACAGCAACTATCTTAGCAACTAGTTACTAATGTAAATAACAGCTGATAACAGCTTCCACACAAAATCAATGAAAATGAAACAAATGTGCCCTTTGCACGAAAAAACCAATTCGATATACTAATTCACGAATATTAAGCGAACTGAAATCTCGGTTCAGATTTAACTAAAAGCAATTTAAACTAAAACAACGAAGAACAGGCACGAATCGCTGCGATCGAACGTCCGCCTTCTTCTTCGGCCACCGTCGAACTCTTCTTCTTCGAAAAAGACGCACTTTCAAAACGTAACTGCCTTCAGCAACGGCTCTTGCGACCAATGACGCCCGTCGTCTCATCACGCCTTCTATAACGTGAATTCCTATTTGCTCACATAAACATAGAAGCAAACACAGTAAACTTCACGTTCAAACCTACCAATATTCCAATCATTTGCTATCTATGCCTCAATATAGCCCTCTATCACACCCCTAGCACTCGAGCCTACGTGGTGGATCACCACGTCAACTCAGATGCAATGGCTGTGACGACATCAAAAGGAAATTGCGAAGCAAACTTTGGCTTACACCAATTTCAACTTATCCAAAATGGAATTGATATTACAAAGGAATAAACAAGAACTAACCACTGAGAACAACTGCAAAAATTATGCTATCTAAGTGATTATATCACAAAACTATCCTAACTTAGCTTAAGCTACAGTAACACTTACATTCTATTTTTTACTTCCAACACTTACTTACAACGCCTAACTAGTTCCTTATCCTACCTATTCTGATGGTCAACTTAACTCTATAGGACATCCATACATACTTAAGTATCAATAAAGTACAAGAGTAAATCAGTCTATGAGCAAAACTCATAATCATTGGATGCTGTATTAAGCATAACCTAAGAAACTCAGCAAAACTACTGCACTGTACTGAAAAATATATAGGCTTCCTATCGGGTCTCAAGGGACTTACATATCTCACACATGAGAATGTCTTTGGCATTTCCCTAATTATGCGCTTCAAAGGGGCTTGACCCAACAATACTGGATCCTTGCGACCATAATCCTCTAAATTATAGACAACTGACTTTCCATCAGCTTCCACTGAGATGCTATGTTTAATCATGCAGTCAACTGACAATTGGGTATGTTCCCCATTGACAACTTTTGTGTTGTCAGGACTTAGTCTATGTGGTGAAACATATGCGGGTTGAGCATATTGTTTAAGCAAGATCTCATATGCGATAAGATCAGTCTGTTTAGGTTTCTTGTTGAACATCTGTTCATGTTGCAGAATCAGAGATTTCAATTCCTCTGTTAGACCTGACCCCAAATGTTTTGCTTTGTCCAGTACCAGTTCTTCAAAAGAACACTGGACGTTCTCTGTTGTTTCTATTGCATTGGCAGTTTCAAGTGGGTTTGTAACTGTGCATGCAACAGTTTTAACAAATTCTTGTTCACTTTCATTGTGAAACATTTTCTTTCTACCAACATGAAACTTCGAAAGATTTACATGCCACAACAGCATTTGTTTTTTCTTGACTGGGATGAAGTCAACGTAGTTCTGCCTGATTTCTGACATGACATCACTATCTGGGACTGTAATGAACTCCTTGGGCAAACAACACCGAACAGAAACATCTGTCAACATCTTACCTACTATCTGTCCTGTATGCGCGGGAATGGGGATTGCATCTGGGTAATGAGCACACAAGTCCATTTTTGTCAACAACCACCTGTTGCTTGACTTGCTGTACTCTGGAACTGATTCTACGACGTCTTCAGCAATACGGTCAAACACATAGGTCATTCTTGGTAAGCCCTGGGATTGTTCAATGCTACCGTATTTACTTGCATTGAGTTTCTGGGATATATCGCATGTGCGTGCATATTCCTTAACATCTTTGTTAATTGATTGCCAATAAAAATATTTAATGATTCTTTGTTTGATTTTGTGTATTTCTATTTGTCCGGACGCCGGAATGTCATGTGACAATTCTAAAAGACGCCTATGGATTTGCAATGGGGCAATGATCTGCAAAAAACCTAAATCCGCCTCCTGTGGACACTCAGATTCCACAAATCTTCGTACCAAAAGACCATCATAAACACAGTATAAGATTTTATGCCCTGGAGTATCAAACAGGACAACTTCCTCAAATAACATCTTCAGACTCTCATCAGTCTGTTGCAACCTAACTAGGTCATCATGGGACAAAGACAACTCTTTCCCAATAAATTCATCGCATGACCCACTTGGACGATTCAACAAACCACTTGGCCGATTCAATAAACCACTTGGCGATTCAACAAACCACTTGGCGATTCAATAAAACCACTTGGCCGATTCAACATACCACTTGGCCGATTCAATAAACCACTTGGCCGATTCAACATACCACTTGGCCGATTCAATAAACCACTTGGCCGATTCAACATCCCTGAACCACCAACAACATCATTAAGAAAAACCTGTGGAACTACTGGGCGATTCAACCTCATGGAACCCCCACCAACAACAACATCATCAGAAAAACCATGTGGGTCCTGGACACCACTGGAGTCACGACTCATCAAAAACAACCTCCTCATCAACAGTACTTGGAGCTACATCATCAGCATCAACACACTGTGAATTTACAGTAGACCCCAATAAGTCGTCCTCAAACAGACCCTCTAAATTACAATCAAAATTATAATAATCATCTGGATTATATGTGACCTCTGCTTTCTTATCTAATGAATCTTTCTCAAGATCAATTAATGATTTGATTTTAGCCCGAGTCACCACACACGAATCCATGAGTTCCTCATCAACTCGACAATCCACATCAGCTCCAATCAAAACATCAATCGAATGGGGCAATTGATCGATGAGACCACACAACACTTCTCCACGATGAAAAACACAATCGAGATTCACCAACACCAAAGGAATTTGGATAACATCCCCAGTTATACCTTTGATCAAACGACATTCGCCTGTATCTTTGTATTCATCAGGATTTATTCGTTCTTTACTGATTAAAGTCTGCGATGAACCTGTGTCACGAAAAGAAATAATTTGTCTTGTTTGTTTGTCTGCATTTACAATTGTAGCTTGGGAACAATAAGGTCTGAAACTTGCATTTACTGTGTCCAAATTGTGTGTAACTTGTTGCACCAAGTTTACATTTGGACCAGCAAAATTTGAGCTTGGCTCATAATTTGCCTTTTCATTTCTCTGTCGTTTTAAAGCAAAACATTGGTCTACCCCATGTCCATTCCTATGGCAGAATGCACATTTCTGGGTTGAGGGCAGCCCATTTTTACCACTCCTGAAATTTGAGTTCCTCCCCTGTGTATTGGAATGTGGAAAATTTCTCAAATTGGCATTATTTTCATCAGGCAATGTCTTAGAAGTGACATTTTGATTTAATTGATATCTCCAATTAGTGCAACTGTTGACATTTTCTCTATCAGTGTTGTATCTATTTGATTGGGTTGCATTGTGCTCATGTCTGTATGCATTTGGAGCAAACTTGTGTCTGTTGTATGTGTCACTGCTATTTGAATAGTTTCTGTGAATAGCAACAAACTGATCAGCAAATCTAGCTAATTCAACAAGTGAATTGGCTTGTTTGTCCATAAGCCAAGTTTTCAGAACATTATCATTTACTTTGTTCAAAAATTGTTCCATTTTAAACAATTCTTTGATTTTTTCTGGGTCATCTTGGGCTTTATGACCAAGCAAAAATCTCTGAAAAGGCCAATTTAACCTAGTTGCAAAATGTGTATACGTTTCAGATTGGTCCTTGTTGAGCTGCCTGAACTTTAATCTATACGCTTCGGGAACTAATTGAAACATATTTAGGATGGCTTCTTTGATAAAGTCATAATCTTGGACCTGCTCAGCAGTCAGTTCTACAAAGACTTTTAAGATCTTACCACTTATCTGAGTTTGAAGCATAGCAGGCCATTTATTTTTCTCAATCTGGAAGTTCAGCATTGTTCGTTCGAACAGAGTCAAGTAGAAGTCAATATCTGTACTCTCATTAAACCTGGGAGTGCTTTCTAGCATTTTCACTAGCTTTATCAGAACTACCTGCACTAGTCCTATCACTACTTACTGACTCACTTTGCAAGGTCAACTTATGCAACTCAATCTTCTCATTGGACTGGATTTGAGCTTGTTGAGTTTGAGCTTGTTGAATTTGAATTTGAGTTTGGGTCTGGGCATCAATTTGAGCTTGCTGAATCTGGGCATCAAGTTGAGCTTTTTGGGCATCAAGTTCTAACTTACGCATCTCCAACTCTAATTTCTTAAGGACAATGGCCTCAGATTCTATTGGAGTATGGTTGGGATTTTGAGAAGTCCTACTGCCAACACTCTCAATATCTGTCTGTCTGTCTTCACCCAATCCTGTAACACATAATTTAATCAGCTTTGCCCTCAATTGGTCCTTGTTACCCCTCATTTCGACCCCTTTTGAAAGCAAATTTTCCCTTAAGTCTTCTACATTCATAGATAAAATGTCTTCAACCGACCATGCATCAGGGAGTGCTGGGTTTTCCATACTTAAAGTTATGCAGAATATACAAATTCAATGCAAACAACTAATCAAAACACACAGCAATATTCAACACAAAAGCAGTAACAATAGCAATTTAAACTACTGATACTACTTACAATGAACGGGGAGACAAAACTCAAACCCTATTTCACTCTTAAAATTCACTAGGCCTCCTCAATTAATTAAATAAAAGAGCCTAAAATTCTGCTTTTTCTTACTACACGGAGTGGAGCAGCGTCGCCCGCTTATCCTTGTGCGACGACAACTTACAACTAGATTCAACTCTACCGGACCTGAGCCTACCACATGTGACGAGCGGCCACCTAAATAGGACTCGTTTACTTACTTACTTGTCTAGGGGAAACTACTTTGGCACTAACTCGTACATTTTAACGGACAAAACTCTTCTTATTATAAAATATCACTTTAATCTTAATTAAATATTCAACTCTTCCGCCATAGCGGCTATCAATAGGCAGTGCTATATAACTCTAATCAATGTTTCAAAACGTCCAGCGACAGCAACTATCTTAGCAACTAGTTACTAATGTAAATAACAGCTGATAACAGCTTCCACACAAAATCAATGAAAATGAAACAAATGTGCCCTTTGCACGAAAACCAATTCGATATACTAATTCACGAATATTAAGCGAACTGAAATCTCGGTTCAGATTTAACTAAAAGCAATTTAAACTAAAACAACGAAGAACAGGCACGAATCGCTGCGATCGAACGTCCGCCTTCTTCTTCGGCCACCGTCGAACTCTTCTTCTTCGAAAAAGACGCACTTTCAAAACGTAACTGCCTTCAGCAACGGCTCTTGCGACCAATGACGCCCGTCGTCTCATCACGCCTTCTATAACGTGAATTCCTATTTGCTCACATAAACATAGAAGCAAACACAGTAAACTTCACGTTCAAACCTACCAATATTCCAATCATTTGCTATCTATGCCTCAATATAGCCCTCTATCACAATATATATATAATATATATATATATGAAACATTAAAATCTGTGAAAAAGGTGCAGGAACTCTCTTGGCGCAACACTAACCCTAACCCTAACCCTAACCCTAACCCTAACCCTAACCCTAACCCTAACCCTAGCGAACTATAAGTAGCCATCATTTACATTTCTATAGCGCTTTTTAAATCTGAAATTAATAGTTTTGCAACAAGTACACGGTGCTTTTACAATATTGGAACAAATATTGATAAAATACTAGAAAGATGCTCGCTGCGCTCGCATCGCTCGCAGTGCAGGATAATACTAATCCAATACCTATACCTAATACCCAATCATTGAATTCATGCTGAACAACATTTCAATGATCGCCACCTAGCCAAGCTCTGCGCCACGTAATAATTAGGCCTATGTACGTTAAAATCACGCAACTGTGACCATTTGTGACGCTGTACACGTATTTTTTGTGTACGCTAAAACTACCTGAGGCTGCGAACAATTGTTACCAATAGCAACGTCGTCGCACGCCCAGCCCTCTGACGCTGCAATGACTCGACTAAACCGGTTGTACGAACAATTGTTACCAATAGCAACGTCGTCTTCGAACATCGTCCACCAACGCATCGCGACGTAAGGACTAAACGGTCTACCAATAGTCAACGCTCGCCCACCAACGCATCGCGACGTAAGGACTAAACGGTCTAAACCGTCTACCAATAGTCAACGCTCGCCCACCAACGCATCGCGACGTAAGGACTAAACGGTCTAAACCGTCTACCAATAGTCAACCAATCAGAACGCTTGAAGGTAACAGACAGAGAGACATACAGATAAGGATTTTAATATTATAGATGGAGGAAAATGTTCATGATCCAAAAAGGTGCCAGAACTAAGTTCCGGAGCGCGTTCCGGCTGACTTTCAGCACTATATATATATATTATATTATATATATATATTTCCGGTGGCGCCGTTTCCGGCGGCCAAGCATGCTCCTGTGCATGCCTCGGAAAAGCGTCGTTCTGGGCGGTTCGACGATATTTTGCGCTCGTTTTAGCGCAAAATGCGCGAGTAGTGACATTCCCGTAATTTTCGGGAGGTCCTCTGCGCTTTTCTCGGGTGGATTAGGACGGTTTTAGTCGCTGATTCGTCGCCTGTCTGGTCTGCCATCTTGCTTTGCGATTTTTCTATCAACGCGGCCTGGCTGAACTGCAGACTAGATACCCGTGCGGGAATGTTGCGACATCCGTTCTAATTGTAACCTGGAATTCCATCCAAAGTCGGATTCACCCAGATCGACGACGGTTTACTCACGGGAGTCCGCATCTCAGAAATTCTCCGTGTGGCTCGCCTCGCGGACAGTTCTTACAACATCCGCGGAATTTACAACATCTCATCCCGTGTTTTTGTTCCTTTGACGTGCCTGGTGCGGACGGTTCTACAGCGGAAGGCTCCTTTCTACGGGATTGCTGTCGTGGGCGTTTGGGCGGCGATTTCCGTCGTTTCCATCAGGGCTGACTTTACGCTGTCTCTGTTATCCGACGTTCCCCATCGGCATGCCAAAGTATGTCAAAGCGCCTTTGACTTCGACCTTCGTCGTGCGTACGGCGCTATAGAAGTCGTCAAGAAGATAAAGATATATATATATAGCACCGACATCAAATATGGTCGCCCCAAAAGGTAATATTGACTTCAAAATCAGTCGAATTGTGGCCAGTTGAATAAAATATCGTAGCCCCATGTTTCTGATTTTCTTCTTGACTAAATTTTGCTGCCGGATTCTAAAAGAACACACCGAGTGCGGTGGAACCATAGATGTAATAAACGCTTTTTACGTTTTTTTGAATTTTTGCCAACGTTGTTTACGGTTTTTAACGTCTTTTATTATTTTTCCAATGTTTTTAACATCCATGGGTGGAAAATATAATTGCGTTGCATTCGACGCAGCGAAAGACAGCGCCTAACAAGCTGCTGGTTGATAATTATTCCAATCGAACGAAGATCATCTCTCTCGATCGCCAGCACTATTCGGTGCTCTGGAATGTGCTGCATGCGGTGAGGATGAGAGTGAGTGAGGGTCAAGCGCGTTTTTTAATTAGCAGTCCAGCTGGCATTCTGTCATTCCCCCCGCCCCCAACGCATTTGCCAGGCCATTTACCCCGGTCGTCGTCGTCGTCGTCGCGATGTCCCATCTCGACGCTGTCTGATCCGGAGTACCAGCTGGACCCTCTGGCACATACACGAACAGACACACGCACAGACACACGAACAGACACACGCACAGACACACGCACGCGCACGCGCACACACACGGAGTGACATCGATAGGCGACGAGGTCGCGTCGACCGCTGGTCTCCTAATGAATTAAATAAGCTGCGGCGGCGGTGGCGGCGGCGGCGGCGGCCACGCCGTATTGAACCCGTCGCGATCCTCGCGGGGCTCGTCCTGTCCGGTCCCCGGGGACCGAGAGCGTCGACCGCCGCCGCCGGGGCCCCGAAGACCGTCTGGCCGCCGAGGCGCAGTCGTCGAGGTCGCCGGGGGACCGCCCGGGCGGTCGAACCGGAGCTCGCCCCGCCGCACGTCGGTGGCGTCTTTAGCGTCCCCAGTCGACCGCCCCGACCGACCGACCGACCGATCGACGGGGTCCCGGTGTCGACGACGGTTGCTCCGGGGCAGCTTTAATCAAGCCACTCGATCGCCCATCGGCGGCGGCGGCGGCGGCGGCGGCAGCAACAGGGGCAACCGCCGCCGCCGCCGCTGTCCGGGCCGTCCTCGCGTCGTCCCCGGTTCCAGCAGCCAATAGCCGTCGCCGTCGCCCCTGCCGCCGCCGCCGTGTGTTGAGTCCGTCGGTCTTAAATATTTGATGACATTCGCGGAGCGAATTGACGCCGATGTCGTGTTCGACGATAATTCGACTTTCGCCGACGCGCGATTGGCTCTGCTTAGTCAAACATGGCGGCCACTCGATCGAACAACGCTGCTCCTCCGCTGTCCTGCTTAGGGTCGGAGACTCGGAGCTCGGTCACAGCGTCCAATTTGTCTATAGGCAAAGGACTGGATGAGACATGAGATAGACAGAGAGATAGATGGATAGATGGATAGGCAGGTAGATAGATAGATAGATAGATAGATAGAGAGAGAGAGAGAGAGAGAGAGAGAGAGAGACAGAAAGAGAGAGAGAGAGAGAGAGAGAGAGAGAGAGAGAGAGAGAGAGAGAGAGAGAGAGAGAGAGAGAGAGGCCTACAACTTAAATCACAAATCACAAAAAATGTTTGTATTTCTCTGTCTTTGATTTGAAATCAAGAGATGACGTCACTTGATTTGCTGCAATTTCTTCTGCAGTGCAACTTTGTTCTGTTGCAGCATAAGACACTATAGGTTGATTTTTACCATCGTCGTCGTCTTTTTCTTATTCTCTTCCATTACTCCTGCTGCTCCTCTCCTTGAATGTACGGTGAATTGAAATATTATTTAATACGGCATTTGAGTTATGTCTTCAAGTGGCGCTAAATGAAGTGCTCTTTACATTACATCACACTACTGTACGTCTAGAATGTTAAAATAGCGCGAGTATTGAGACTGTGATGTACTGTATGCCTTGCTCTTGTTTTTGCTGTAGTCGATTCAATGCACGGTGCGAGGCTGCACCTGTCACTGCTTCTGTCCAGGAAAGACACGGCTTCGAATCTGCGACAACTGTGAACATGGCTGGGTAGTGCACGGTCAGTTGGACAGTTGATTCTTCGTCATTTATATTCACTTATCCTTTCTACAGTTAAGTGAACGCTGCACTTACTTTTGCATCTTCACTTCAGAGGCCAGTCACAACATATTCCAATTTTCTAAATTTAATGTTTTAACTTCTTGAAAATTAATATAGATCCTATAACCACTATTAGGAAAACTCTAGAGCAAATATTTGAGTAGATACTAGAATAAGTACTGGAGTAGATACTAGAATAGATATTAGAATAGGTACTGACATAGATACTAGAATAGATACGAGAGTAGATACTGGAATAGATACTTGGATAGATAGTAGAGTAGATACTGGAATGCTCTTCCGGATAAAAGCAGCATTATTGGGTCTCTCTTCTATTTGCACTTATTTTTCTATTCTCCATTGTAGTCAACTAATCATTCTCTTCGCAATGATGAAATCTCTATTGCTCCTATCGACGATAAGCATTTTGGAATCAGCGTTTTCACGTGTTCATTGTTATACTTTCTGGTTATTTCTATAACTTTTAAGAGCCATTTTATTTCACAGATTTGTCATTTGACTTTTCTCTTTCTGTTATAATCCATGTTTGGACCTTCGACTCTCCTGCCTTTCCCTCCCCATGTCCTATTCCAGGACGGCTTTTTCTTTGCGGGATCGCCAACAGAGGGCGTCGTAACCATGGCAACCGATTCTGTTTCAGCAGCAGAATCCGGGGTAGTTCTGAGGAGGCGTGAGTAAGTACCGAGCATACAAGCTCTTTGACGGGGAGGGCAAGGGATGGGGGGGGGGGGCGGAGGGCGGAGGGCAGGGAAGAGGCGACGGGTGGCCGGTGCCGTTTCGGACGGCAGCAGGTGTCTGTTAGGCCAGAGACGGCGAATGGCAAGCGCTCCCAGTGGTTTTTCCGCATCCCCGTGCGGCGATCGGTTCCGATTTGAGTCAACATGGCGGTTCCTCACGTGACCTTTCTCCTCCCCTTCCCTATCCTCCTCTCCCCTCCCCTCCCCTCTCCGCCCTCCTCCCCCTCCCGATGTTCCGCGGATTCTCGGAAGATCCAGACCGCTTCTTTGTTCTGTTGAGTGTGCGTGAATGGCTGCACTGTTTGTCTCCAGCTGCCGCAGACTCGTTCTCCTCTCACTTCAAACTCCTTCAACAGGGTCGACCCTAAGACCGCCGGCCGGCCGGCCGGCCGGCCGGCCCGTCGTCGGTGTACGCGATAAAAAACCGACTCGTACATGGGCACGTGGAAGGGTTTTGAACGGAGGACAGATTTCGCGGCAATCTCTCTCTATAGTTCCTTCGCTAGCAATTTTTTTGACTTCCGAAGTTTAGGTGTCGAGTAATGCAAATTCAGTCGCCCTTAGTTCGAACGAAAAATGTGTTTTATTGGGCAAGTTTAAACCAGCTGCATACATGCCTATAGCAGCTTTTTCAATATGGAGATATCTCAGATGAGTTCACGTTTATCCAATGACCCTAACTGTGATTGTCTGCGATTTAATTCTTGATCTTAGTTATTCAGTGCTTTGAGCGGGCTTAAGTTTTAAGCTAAACGTATAGTAAGTAAGTTAGACGATTATGACTATTAAACTTCGTCATAATAGTCAAATATATTTTCTGCTCTATCCGTCTCCCTCTGTCTGTCTCTCTCTCTATGTCTCTCTCTCTGCGTCTATCTCTCTCTGTGTGCGTCTATCTCTCTCTCTCTGTGTCTGCCTTTGTCTCTCTCGCTCTCTCTTAGGCTCTGTCGCTCTCTGTCTCTGTCGCTCTCTCTCTATTTCTCTCTCTCTGTCTCTCTCTCTCTCTCTCTCTGTCTCTCTGTCTCTCTCTCTCTCTCTCTGTCTCTCTCTATCTCTCTGTCTCTTCTTTGCCTTCAAAATTGCACAGCAGTCGGTTTCCAAAAGCACTTGCTACTTTCTACCTTTCTACCTTTACATCAGCACAACTATTCGTGATCCACTGCACGCTAAAACACGTATCTGGACTTCTGCAACTTATTGTTCTCTGTTCGGATAGACGCCTCAATATTGGAACACCATTCGACCGGTTACACCTGGTCTGGCACCGTTCACAGTAGTCTCGTGCTCCGTCGTTTCCACGCTTTTCTCTTCCCAATCAAAACCAGACGCTAAACGAAGCTTAGCTATACACGGCCCGGCCGGGTGGGTGGGGAGGGTCCAGCCGGGGCAGGATCTGAGACCAGTTCGCCCACGGAGACTCCGACCCTGCAATAACGCGACCCTGGTCGGAGGCGGGCGGTGGGTGGTGGGTGGGGTGGTGGTCGGTACGAGGACGCTTCCATCACACGGAGATTGTCACCGATTCTTTTCCACTAAATCTCTTTCCACGGCGCGTCGTTACGCCCAAAGAATGTCTCAATTTCCAATCCGACGTAAACGTCTTCCAATTCCCGGAGACAAATGGGGGAAGTGCGAGGGAGTGCGAGGGAGACAACCCAACCCCCCACCCACCACCCATCCACCCATCCCCGCGCCCACCCACCCACCGTGGACGTTCTTCGGCGGGGATTATGATGCGTCTTCATTGATCGAGTCCTGATAATTGATCCGGCGCGATCCGATTTATTACGGGGACGCATTAAGTTGTCATTGGTCGCCGGACGAAGGGAGATGCATATTGGCTCGATGTATCATTCCGCCCGCCGCCGCCGCCGCCGCCGCCGCCGCTGCTGCTGCTGCGTATCCCTCCGCCGCGGCGTAACCCGAAGGAATCTCGAGGCAGACGCGATTGGGCGCCATAGAAGCTAGAAGTCTGTCCTGATCAAAACTGAATTCTGTTCTGATTCGACTAGGCCTAATCATGTACGAAACGATTGCATATTCTGCATCAGACAGAATTCTTCTTCACACTCAGAGACATGCATGTACCGTGTATTAGTACCTTGTGTTAATCCATATAACACCATATACCACAGTATAGGGGCCATCCATAAATAACGTCACGCGATTTTGGCAGTTGCGGTATTAATAAAAATATTTAGCATTATGTGACGTCACATTTCTGGAACGCCCCCTCCCCGTCGTCACACACCGTCACAAAATGTTTGACCCCCTAAGTGCGTGACGTCATTTATGGATGGCCCATAGGCTAGAATATATAACCACACTAGGGCTGAGTTTGATGCGGCGATCTTTCGAGAAACATGCGAGTGTCAGAGGTCCTAAATATGTGGCGCAATGCAAATATTTCCTTTTTATGCGCCGCATTTTTGCTGACGTTGCGGTGTTTTCCGGTGAAAAAGGGCCGACGAGCATAGGCGGCGATCTGCCACAAAACTTGGGGGTTTCCACTGTCCAGACCTCCCATGGGATGTACCAGTCCACTCCTTTCTTTCTATAACGGCAGTCGGCGCCCCCGCAAATTTTCTAAAGATTTAGAAGTAAACAAGTGAGTTTCTAGTGCATTTTGGATATTAATCATGTCCTTTAATTATAAAATACAATGGACAAGATATCTTAAGACACGCGTCATCTCTCGATCGACTTGCTATGCTAACCATTTCACAAGATATTCGGCAGGACTTTCTTTTTTGTACTGTATGTCCATTGTTCTCGTACAGTCGTTGGCACTACTGTATAGTATGAAATGGCTGGGAGTGTTCTATTCCGATCGCTGTAGATCGAAATTGAGGCGGCCAATATTGATTATTCTTGCATTACTTGATCCAATGAAGATGGGGAGAAACGAAACTCTGGCTTTTGTCGCACCATTTTCGGTTGTACGCGAACGCAGTCTAAAATCTAAAAGTTGAATTCTGAGACATCACAAGAGTAACTCAGTATCTACATCGCTTGTTCTTCTAGTGCCCAGCGTCTGTTTCGTAACGTCTCGTGAAAATATATATATTTGAAAATGACAGCCACTCGTATTGACAGTCGGAAAAGAAACTTGAGAAAAACATGTAATACCAGAGGCGCAGATAGGATTTCAAAATAGGGGACCACATCTACAGTTTGAGGGAGAATCCTCCAAAGCGCACGAAAAAACGCGCCAATGAATTCTTCGGTATTCACGTATTTTCTTCTCCAGTGCTGAAAGTCTGCGAAAAAAATGCGGGAACTCTTTTGGCGCAACCCTAACCCTAACCCTAACCCTAACCCTAACCCTAACCCCAACCCTAACCCTAACCCTAACCTTAACGAACTATGGGTAGCCATCATTTACATTTATATAGCGCTTTTTAGATCTTAGTTTAATAGTCTTGCAACAAGTACACGGTGCTTTTACAATATTGGAACAAATATTTAAAAATTATGGGGAACAAATTTCATGGTCCAAAAAGGTGAGGGAACTTAGTTCCCGCGCGTTCCCGCTGACTTTCAGTACTGCTCTTCTCTCATGCTGCTTAGCCCCCTCCCACTCCCACACCCCTGGAAACTTTTCAACGATTTTGCGCAAATCCAATCGCGACTGATCCCAGCCAAAATAGGGGCCCACGTCCTCCGTTCCCCCGTGCCCCCCCCCATGGCTACTCCTGTGTACTACACTAATATATGCTTTAGCCAAACATAAAATCATTAAAAACATAAAATCATTAAATAGTCGAAATAATTGAAAGACTAGAGCTGTCACTGTGTTGTTGTTGTTGCTGCTGCTGATGACAGCAATAGACAAGATGGCGTACCGTACACCTGCCCACCAGGTGAGCGGTCAGTCGGTTGAGGTTGTCCAGCCGAACATCGTCTTCGACATCGCCAGTCTGATGCTGTACGGAGCCCAGGCCACCCCCATCCGCCTCAAGATCCTCCTCGATCGCCTCTTCAGCGTCGTGCAGCACGACGAGGTCGTTCAAGTGCTGCACAGCTTCGGATGGTCTTACGAAGATTACGCACGCGGTTACATATTACACGTAAGACTACTTACATTACTCGCAATATGCCCGTAATTCACAGATCAGGCGGGGATCTGCATACAGCTGCTATTATTACTGTAGATACTCACAAATTCAGCGGAGTGATGGGGCGAAAGAAAATCACATTTTCTTGTGCTTCCACATTCTTTGCCCAGAAAAGGAGAAAAGAATTTGATATTCTGTACGAGAATTTCACCTTTTAACGCGGGCGCGGGAAAAACCGTCGTTGCAAACATTTAGTTTAGTTTGGATGCTCTTATGTTTATGTCCAATGGTGTATTGCGCCATGCACGCAGTGAGTCTTAGCCCCCTTCTAATCGACTTCCGGTTGTTTTAAAAAGAAATCTGTTGACTTTCAGGACTCTTCCGGTCGCGTTCTCGACAAATGGTCGATCGCCAGCTACGAAGAGGAACAGCTGATCCTCCAGCAGTTCATGCGCTTCGGGGAGACGAAGGCGATCGCGCAGGAGCTGATCGCCCGCGACGGATGGGATCAGGCGAGGCAGACGGGGGTCCACTGCCTGCTCGGGTCTCGGACGGAGTCGGACATCAAGAAGTTCATCGAACGCAGTAACGTCGGCATGCAGAGCTTCATCAAAGGCTACGACGCCGCACAGCAGCTCCTGTCGCGCACCTTCATGTACCCTCACCTGGCCACCACCGGATTCGCTCGGCTCCTGGCTCCGACGATCCTTCACAACCTCCAGCCGCCCGGCGCCGCCGCCGCCGCCGCCGTGGCCGTCGCTTCTTCGCGTGACAAGCCGGGCGTGTCGAGTCCCGTCAATCCGTCGGCGGCGGCGGCGGCGGCCGTCGTCAATCCCCTGTCACGTCCGCCGCTGCGCAGTCTGCAGACGATGGAGCCGTTCGACTACCGGAAGGAGGCGATCGCCAGCCCCGGTGCGTCGGCGGCGGTGGATGCGGGCGTGGCGTCGCCGAAGCTCGAAGGAAGGGCGCTCCTCAATCTGGCGATATCCTCCGGACAGGTACCGACGGGTCTTCCTCCTCTTCCTCCTCCTCCTCCTCCTTCTCTTCCTCCTCCTCCCTCCTCCTCTTCCGATGGCGGGACCTCACCTGATGATGGTCAAGACTGAAGTTCCGGACGATAATAGGTCGACAAAAGGAGCATCGAACGGCGACGCCGCCGCCAAACAGCAGCAGGCGACGACGAGGGAAGCGGCGGCGGCGGGGGAGGTGGCGATCAACTACAGCATCAAAGACCTGAGAGTCGCCTCCTCGGCCCCGGCCGCCACCGCCCTCGTCTTCCCCAATCCGGCCGTCTCCGTCGTTTCGCAGGCGTCGATCGCCGTCGCAGCGGCCGCTGCTGCTGCGGCCGCAGCGGCGGCGGCGGCCGCCACCAACCCCCACAACTCGTCGATATTCGCCCACCAGAAGCTGAAGCACCTGCGCAAATCGTCGAATCCGATGAAGAGGCCGTGGCAGCCGACGCCCGGGTACGGCGGCACGCTGATCTCGCCGAGCGGCAAGAAGCGCGTCCTCTGCACCGCCTGCCACAAGACGTTCTGCGACAAGGGGGCGCTGAAGATCCACTACAGCGCCGTCCATCTGAAGGAGATGCACCGGTGCACCGTCGACGGTTGCACGATGATGTTCAGCTCCCGCCGGAGCCGGAACCGCCACAGCGCCAATCCCAACCCCAAACTGCACATGCCGCAGACCGTACGCCGGAAACTTCCCGACAGCCTCATGGCGTCGAACCACGACGACGAAGACGACGAAGAGGAGGCGTTTGTCGTGTGCGCTCACCCGGGTTCGATCGCCCCGGACGACGACGACGACGACGACGGCGGCGGCGGCGGCGGCGGCGGCGGTGGAGGCAACGGGGCCCTGATCGTCGGAACGAAGGCGCCGTTCGTCGTCAACCAGCGCCAACAGCAGAACCCCGTCGTCGTCGACGCGGCGTCCGACAGCTCCGAGGCCGACTCGACCATCAAGGGCGCTCCCCTGGTCAGACCGATCGCCACCTACCCGGTCGGCGCCGGTCCTCGCTTCTTCCTCGGTCCCGGATTTCCGGTGGCAGCTGCGGCGGCGGCGGCGGCGGCGATGCAGGGCCACGCAGAGCCACCGGTCGACGGCACGCGGCTGCTTGGGGGATCGTTCGGCGCCATCGAGGCGTCGGGTGAGACGGCGGCGGTGACTGGGGGTGATCGGGGGATGCCGCCTGCAGACGATGCCGTTTCCGCCGCCGCCGTCAAGGTGAGCGAGGTGGAGACGAAAGAGACGATCGACGTGGGACAGCTGGGACGCACCAGCAGCAGCAAGCGGAAGAGCGCGGTTCCGACCAGGTGTTCTCTTCAGACGAACGAACTGATGGACAGCGACGACAACTCGGGCGACGACGACTGTCCAGGTGAGAAGAGACCCTGTCTCACCTGCAATCATCGCTCGACGCCAGATTCTTCCATCGGCAGCGGCGGACCAAAGAAGGCGTTTCATCAGAGCATCGTCCCTGTAGTCGTCGCCGGAGGAGGAGGAGGAGGAGGAGGACGCGATTCAGAAACAGGCGCTTTAGAAGTTCCGGAATCCAACTGTTTGAACGATCCGCTTCCTTTGGACAAAGCTGCCTCGGAGGATAGAAGCGTCCCAGCGACGGACGCGATAAATTGTCCGGATACGGACGCCGTTGGTGAGGAAGACGAAGAAGGAGAAGGAACAGGTCCTGGACCGCAGATAAGCGCTCTTTCCAGCACCACGACAAGCCTTCTTCCAGGTCAGCCAACCGAGGTGGAGGAAGAGGATGAGGAGAAGAAGAAGGGGGTCTCTCTGAATCTGACCTCTCAGTCCGACAATCCGGTTTCGGACTGCACGAAAGAACCGGATCCGGGCGCCACAGACTCCTCCGCCAAACAGGATCAACCCCCACCCGCCCACCACCACAACCCCCGCCACTGCGGCGGCGGCGACGTCAACGACTCCGGGGTCGCCGATCTCAAATCCGGCGACGAAACGACGGACGCCGACGCCGGATGCCGGACGTGCAGCAGCAGCAGCAACAACGTCCGGAAGCACTTCGGAGGAGGAGGAGGAGGAGGAGGAGGACCCACGGTGGTCCCTCTCCTCCCGGCGACCGCCTCCAATACGGATCCGGCGGCGCACGCCAGGTGCAGTCACGTGTGCATCGTCAAGGGTTGCAACGCGACGTTCCCCTCTAAGCGCAGCCGCGACCGACACAGCGCCAACTTCAACCTCCACCGTCGACTCCTCTCGACCGCAGTTCTCACCACTCACCTGACCCCGTCTTCGTCCTCTTCGTCGTCGTCCTCCTCCTCATCCTCCTCTTCGTCGTCTCCGACCCTCGAAGAGACCGTCAAAGCCACGGCAGAAGTACTGGCGTACGGCGGCGGCGGCGGCGGCGGCGGCGGAGACGAGGGCGACCAGGAGGCCCTGTGTACCGTCCTCAACCTCTCGAAGAACGTTAAGACCGCCTCCGCCAACTGCGCCAATTTCCAGAGACCCGTCGACGGCGACTCGAAGGAAGGCAGTCCGGGTCCGACTCGGGTTCCAGAGAGGGAGAAGTCCCCTTCGACCACTCCCTCCTCCTCCTCCGCCTCCTCCTCCTATTCCCAGTCAAGCGGCGACCCAGGCGTTGGGTTCGGCGGTGGAAGTGGACGACAGCGAGAGCGGGGACTCGCCGGTGGCACCGGACGCCGGCGGATCCGTCGTCTGCCACATCTGCCAGGATCCCTTCCGGGACAACCTGGCGCTCAAGGAACACCAGGAGCTGGCGCACCCGAAGGAGATGTACCGCTGTACGATCACCGGCTGCGACAAGATATTCTCCACCCGCAAGAGTCGCAATCGTCACAGCCAGAACGACAACCTTCACAAGCATCTACTGGTGGCATGATCATCATCATCATCATCATCATCATCATCATCATCATCATCATCATCACCATCATCATCATCATCATCATCATCATCATCATCATCATCATCATCATCATCATCACCATCATCATCATTATCATCACCATCATCATCATTATCATCGTCATTATCATGATCATCATCATCATCACCATCATCATCATCATCATCGTCGTCGTCGTCGTCGTTATCACTTGTTAGACAACTGGCTTTGTAGTCGCCGTCAGTCGGTTCGATGATTCAGACTCGTTGTATAGTGTTCAGGTCACATGGTAACTGAGTCACAGCTAAACTCTCTCTGTCTCTGTCTGTCTGTCTGTTTGTCTGTCTGTCTGTCTGTCTCCTGCTGCATTAAATTTGCACATTAAATATCTAAATTCAGGGAGGGTCCTGGAATTGATAGGGGGCACTTAGTGTTCCATTCCCCATTCTGATGCCCGCCCCTTCCACGTGGATTGATGCATGTTCCTAAAAGTAACGAAAGCGGAAGAATAGACGACACTCGTTTTATTTATTCGTGCCTACATAACTTCTCGGATTTTCGCGCCATTATGAGAAATTATCAAAAGAATATTTTTGGGTGGTGGTCTGAGGGCTGAACACCGACCCATTGTGCCCTCCTCTGCAGATCCGCGCCTATCTTAATTCCAGCATCATGCAGTTTCTACAGACAGACAGACAGACAGACAGACAGACAGACAGACAGACGAGTTTTCGTTGTTCTGTTTTGCATTTCTGCTTTTGCATATCATCCATGAACAGCCTGATTCGAAATGGAAGATTATCAACAGACTGTATATAGCCACGCTACGTCCAGAACGGCTCCGAGCAAAGACTAGAATTATATCGTTCACCTCTTAATAGCGTAACACACACGTACTGTGCAATGCGTACTAACTGCTGTACGATGCAACAAGGTTTTTTAATAGAAATTCGTGAATGATGTTTTCTTGTTTTTGTCATGTATTTTTTTCTATTACTGCTTGAAAGACACGCCGTGGCCGAATGTAACGCCGCCGGTCCAGTCTGGCCTTTGTTTTGACGTAGCAATATCCGTACTGTTATAATAATTATGCAGAAACGTAAACTTTGCAAAAATGGCCGATTGCAAAATTGTTGAATTTTCTAAGTAGATTTCTTACTATGCAGTGACTCCACGGTAACCGCATTTTATACCAATGTTGATTATTGTATTTTAAATACAGAATATGCAATTTTTAAGTTGTTGTTCATGTACTTGTAACTACAGTACTTAGTAGTATTTATTTCGCTTTAGTGTGTTTCGCTGCTGGTAAAATTTAGTGTTGCATCAAAGAGAGGACCATTTGGTTGACGTTTATTGGACCTAAGCAGAGCTGTCTACATTGTTACTTTAGCTATAAAGTTCTTTCAAGGAATATATTCAATAAAGAATACACGTGAAAAAATAAAAAAAGCTAACTGTAAATAATTAATATAATTAGATATACACCAGGATGAAATTAATGTGACCACAACTCTATGATCTATTTATTATTATTATTATTATTATTATTATTATTATTATTATTATTAGTAGTAGTAGTAGTAGTAGTAGTAGTAGTAGTAGTAGTAGTAGTAGTAGTAGTAGTAGTAGTATATTGCATGGTAACGAGTGCATTAAATAACTTTTAAACAATATTTTTATTGTTATACATTGCGGGTTCCAGTCCGTCTGACGTTGTCATTAATGCAGTGAAGAATCGCTACTCAAGTGCCCTGATGGCAAGTGGAGTTAAGTCTGTGGCCTCGCCACTGTTAGTAGGGTAAGCAAGTAGTAGGTCGCTATGCAGTGAACCAGGTTAGATTCGAACCCGCTACCCTCCGGTTGCGTGTCAAGAATCTTACCGCTACTCCACCGAGTCCCGACTAATACCTGGCGTCTTAAACTCTTACTAACTACTAACAAAAAATGTATGGCATGTAGTGAAGAGTTTTGCACCACCCTGTCCTTTCGATGAGAAATTCCGTTGTTTGTCGTCGCTAGATTTTCTTTGAATCTAAGGGTTGGCCAGGATAGCGAAACTGAGCAAGAGGTCTCGAGGAACTACAAAACTTCTTTATCCAAATTAAATTAATCTTGCTAAACTGGTAAGAAAAAGTTTTAAGATTAGGCCTACATTAGACGAAGATATCTCAAGAAATACGCTTAACTTCTCAACCTCCTATTGAGCACATTTTTCACGATATAGCTTTCGGGTTGTCTCAATTTGTCTGCACATCTAAAACACCCCTAGGTCTATAGGGCTGTCCATTAATTATGTCAACAATTTTGGGGCAAATTTTGACCCGCTCCCCCTAATTAACAGCCGTCAACTTTCAGTGACCCCTATAATTATGTCAACAACTTTTGACCCCCTAAAATCAATGACGGGTCCCCCAAAAAAGTTTAAAGGGTTAGTGTTTTTGTGCAGTGATGACCTTTCTCCTTTTGCCCATCAAATGTCAAACTGATTACCTTGTTTGTTCGTCAGGCTTTTATTCGTTGTAATAAATAATAATCCATGAAATTTCCTATTTTTTGATCATTTGTAAAATTGAAATTGTTGACGTCAACTTCTCTTGACCCTCTCCCTCCCACTGTCAACAACTGTCAAACTTCTTTTCAAACTCCATCTCCTCTATTTTGTTGACGTAATTAATGGACAGCCCCATTATTAGCTACGGTCTTGTTGTCTAATAAAAAAAGTCCGTTTCTGGCTACCCATTGAAAATGTCCGTAAACTATTTGAGAGAGCATCGAAAATGCGTTAATAATAATAATAATAATAATAATATATTATTATTATTATTATTATTATTATTATCATCATCATCATCATCAGATATCTATTATTATTATTATTATTATTATTATTATTATTATTATTATTATTATTATTATTATTATTATTATTATTATTATTATTATTATTATCAGAAATCTGGGACAGTCTTGGCTTCTAAATGACGCGTTAGTGTGAAGGTCTCTTGGCAATGGCTTTGCTTGATTTTGTTCGGAGATCATGGCTATTGACGGCGACCTCTTTGTTTTAACTCTTTTACTAAGAGACTTCGTACTTGACTGTGGACTGTGCAAAAGGCTATTTTTTTGCTTTTGATTTGTGCGCAGTTGACACTGGTCCCCAAACAAAGACTGTTGTTCTGTTCACCATCCAGTTTAATCACTTCCCGGATGTGGGAAAAAATTAGAGAAACTATTGCAAAGAATGTTGCTGTGAGACTCTTTTTAGGAACGTTACGAAAAGAGACAACGCTTAGCGTCCGCTATAATTAATAAAGTCAGTGCTATTAATTTGCGTAAAGGTGCTGTTTGTTCATAGATAACTGTGATCCAATCAAAAAGACATCTAAAAGACTTGATTGTTCCTGTCAAATGCGGATCTTTGTAGCAAACAGGGAAGAGAATGGAAATGACTTAGCAGGCTCTTGACGAGATGACGAAGTAGGCCTAGTTGCGCCACGATAAACAATTAGACATTGCTTCGATGCGACGGAAAGGAAGAGCAGGAGAGGCAGAGGGAGAGGGAGAGACGAATGGGGAGGGGCAGCGGAAGAGGAAGGAGGAGCCTGCAAAGAATGGCCGTTTACTCCGCTGCTTAAAACGGTGTCGTGTGACGGCGTCGGGGAATAAAACAGCAGGATGACTGCGAAAGAGGGTAAAGCACTGCAAAGAGGTGAGAGAGAGAGAGAGAGAGAGAGACAGAGAGAGAGAGAGAGAGAGAGAGAGAGAGAGAGAGAGAGAGCGGGCGGGTAGGTCAGAGGTTAAGGAAATGGGAAGAGACGGGTTAGAACAACCCCGACCTGACCTATTGGACGCCGACGACTCCCGGAACCCGCGGGCGGCTGAGCTGAGACGGGAGAGACCAGCCATCGACCGTCGATCGACGAAGTTTGCTCAGCAGCCGACGGAGAGAAGGAGGAGGAGCAGGAGGAGGAGGAGGAGGACGACGAGGAGGAGGAGGAGGAGGAAACAGGATATAGCTCACAGCCCAGAAGTGACGGGAGACGCAGACACGTGGTCATGTGGTCATCTGCGTCAAAGGTAACTGGATTGACGCCAACGGTTCGTTCTTCTTTCGTCGGCACTGATCTGGTCTCGAAGTGAGCGAGTGAGCATCGGTGCTCAGAGAGCCGTGCGTCAGCGGACGCCGAGTAACAAACAGGCCGTATACAGCCGGCCGACCGGCGTCCCGTTTGATGATGCCTCGTGGAAAGGGAGGGAGGGAGGGAGGAGCCGAAGGAGCGACGGAGTGAGGGCGCAAGTGAGGGCTTCTATATCACGCAGGGCAGCAGCACCACCGTCTTTGCATCGTAACGAGAGCCGCCGCTTCTCCGCCCTGTTGCGGCGTCTGCGTGGCCATGGCGCGTCCATGTCTGAGCCGAGAAGGAAGGACTGACGAACGGGAAACGCGCATTCCAGAACATTGAGTCTCTGCTGACCGCGGCAGATTCATGAATGAGAGATGGCGAACCAAGATACGCCCAGAAGTGGGGACAGATGTCTGGGCAGGGCACGGAGACTGTGAAGTTTGTAGTAGTAAGTAAGTAAGTAAGTAGTACGTAGCGCAAAGAACCTCACGAGATGTAGTGTATATAGGCCTACTCAGGAGTGTTTAATCGGGGGCTGAGGGGATGGAGGAATAAAAAATATTCCACCGTTTTCAAATCCCTTGTCAAATTTTGGAATACTGCATGGACTAACAGCGGGAAATTTTACAGAAGGGCCCCACCAAATTATGGTTCCCCCTCCCGGTTTTTTGAGTTTCCCCTCCGGAGTCCAGAAGTCTAGATTAAACACTGGGCCTACTGCTGAGGTCCTATACGCTGTGTTATCCCGTTTTCTATCGGAGTCCATTGGCGTCCATTGTAGTCCGTTATAGCAGGTCATCACACGTGTACGCCTCGTGCAGAGGAGGACAAATTGGAGTCGAGATTTCAATGAAGTCAGAGAGAAGAATGCCTGTTAAGGAAGCTTCTGTCGCATTCAGAACCGCTTTGACTAAACAGGGTTTTCATAAGACTGAAGATAAGAAGTCAAGAGATATCAGAAACTGTCGTTCATTGCTTTGGGTCACCTCTCTATCTCTATCTATTTAGTTTGCGTCCTTTGACATACTGTCTCCTTAGTCATCGACTCATCGGTGCTACATATCTATGCTATTTGCCTTCACTCCTCTGTCTGTCTGTCTGTCTGTCTGTCTGTCTGTCTGTCTGTCTGTCTATCTGTCTGTCTGTCTGTCTGTCTGTCTGTCTGTCTGTCTGTCTGTCTGTCTGTCTCTGTCTCTGTCTGTCTGTCTGTCTGTCTCTGTCTGTCTGTCTGTTATCTCTGAGTCGTTTATAATGCAAATCAATCGCTAAAATTCAGTCATGTGCTTTACAATGTCTACGAATCTCAGTTTGACTTGTAAGATTTTCAATGTTCTTATTTCGCGGCGTCCAAAGAAAGGCTGAGTCCGGCGGTGACGTCACGCTGACCCACGATTTCAGTCGAGTCGAGAAGAAACTGGGTCAGACGAGTAAAGAAGCGACAGAGAATCAGAGCATCCGGATGGACGCCGACAGAAGGCTGGAAGAGATTAAAAGAGACAGGAGGATGTGAGAGGGAGAGGGAGGAGAGAGAGAGAGGGGGGAAGGAATAAGAGAGGAGGAGAAAGACGGGGGAGGGGAGGGGGCAGTGGAAGAACAAAGAGTGGGTCCTATAGTCGCGAACCAGACGTACAGGAAACGAACGGCATTATGCGATTCCAGGGAAATGCATGCCTGTGTCCGAAATGCGCCACTTTGGGATGGAAACCGCGGAACACTTAATTAAGTGCAGATGCACTAATTTGTCTCGCCGGTGTGATTCGAATAGCTGCTTCGATCTATAGGCAGCACCGCTGCTTTTTCCTGTTCCGTCTCCTTAGCAGTGGCGGCTCCACCGGGAGGCCAGAGGGCCCGTGCCCGCCTATTGAGTGCCTGCCCCCCAGTGGCCCCCCTGTTGGAACCTATACTTAATGCTACATACATTAAACAACAAATGGTTGGCCCCCAGGATTAGAAGTTGCCACCCCAACGCCCCCCTCCCACTTGCCAAACCCTAGAGCCGCCACTGCTCCTTAGCCGTTCGCACTCCTCACTTCCACGTCTTCCACCTTCTTCTTCTTCTTCTTCTTCTTCTTCTTCTTCTTCTTCTTCTTCTTCTCCTCCTCCTCCTTTTCCTCATCCTGTGTGACTGTGGTCCTCTTGATCTTACCGTCTGCGACGCCCAGACCTGCGCCGAGCAATTCGAACGTGTGTTTGATGTGCATGCAATCACCGATCGGCTATAGGGCCTGTATACTTCGAATGAAAACACACTGCAGACCAGAAGAACGCCAATCAGACACTTGGGCCGTTATCTGCATCGTCGAGAAAGGTTTTACCGCTTCTGGTAGAGACTGGTAGTGAGACCGTGAGCAGGCGAGCGATCGAAGGAGTGCAGAGTGCGGAGTGCGAACCCTCGGGCATCGCCGCGAATGCGATCCCAAGAAGTTGCTCAATAAGAGGAAGCGATACTTTGAAACGCCCTATGAAGACTTTGGTCGCAAACAACTGCACTAATTTTGACAAGTCTGGCAGTTGCTAACATGCTACGTTCCAAATGCTTCAATCAATCGCTCAATCAATCAATGAATAAATCAAACAAGCAAGCAACTTCAAAATTAAATCACATCCGTTTATTAGAGCATCAAATAGCAAAATGAAGAAATTTCGAAAGTTACAGTATAAAATCCAATTGATAATTACAGACGCGTGAATTATTCTGTAGGCCTACACAGAAAGGCTTCTATTTTAACGTCGGTTGGTTTGGGCTTTAACTTCTATGGCGCCACAAGAGTAATGCCTAACCCATCAGTCAATCTATGACGATAACAGCAAGTTCAGCAAAGTCAACCTCGTTATCATGCTCTTTCTTATCTATCTCCTTCGTCTTATTCCATGGCGCTTCTGATTCTTAAGTCATGTAACATCATTATAAAAGTTGTAGTCGTCGCCATCGTGGCAGTAGTCGTTGTCGTCGTCATCATCATCATCATCAGTTGCGTGTCGCTACTTCTCTTGGCTCAACATGACACATCGATAATTCAGCGCCAATCACCGGTCCCCTCTGGTCCTCCCGCCCCTCCCCAGGCCTACCACCCCCACCCCACG